>JAMPIV010016348.1:237500-385883 GCA_024509875.1 Oreohelix idahoensis
ATGTCTATCATAGCTAGTGATCATCATCATTGCAGGCCCCTCATGTCTATCATAGCTTGTGATCATCATCATTGCAGGTCCCTCATGTCTATCAAAGCTAGTGATCATCATCACTGCAGGCCCCTCATGTCTATCAAAGCTAGTGATCATCATCATTGCAGGCCCCTCATGTCTATCAAAGCTAGTGATCAACATCATTGCAGGCCCCTCATGTCTATCATAGCTTGTGATCATCATCATTGCAGGCCCCTTATGTCTATCATAGCTTGTGATCATCATCATTGCAGGCCCCTCATGTCTATCATAGCTTGTGATCATCATCATTGCAGGCCCCTCATGTCTATCATAGCTAGTGATCATCATCATTGCAGGCCCCTCATGTCTATCATAGCTTGTGATCATCATCATTACAGGCCCCTCATGTCTATCATAGCTAGTGATAATCATTATGGGCCCCTCATGTCTATCATAGCTTGTGATCATCAGTATGGCCCCCTCATGTCTATCATAGCTTGTGATCATCATTATGGGCCCCTCATGTCTATCATAGCTTGTGATCATCATTATGGGCCCCTCATGTCTATCATAGCTAATCATGGACCCCTTCTATCTGATCTATCATAGCTAGTTATCTTCATACATCAGCTCCTGAGGAGCACAGGTCTTCAGGCACTGCATACCAAGCCCTCCTGTCCTGTGCCATCCTCTTACGTTCTTTAAATGTCTTCTATATAAATCTGTCACTGATACTCATCTCCAGATGTTTTTGAGTCACCTTCTGTTCCATTAAGCTTGGGGATTCTAGAACAAGGATTGTCTTGTAATGCTATCACCTTGTGATACACAACCTGTTTGTACTATAGACAGCAATTACCTCTGTAAGGACATTCATGCTTTACAGATGTCACCTGTGTCTCTGAGGAGACACAGAAAGAATAGACCACCAGACATGTTATAAACGGGGAGTGACTAAGGTCAGGTTTTGCATGTGCCTCATCATGTCAAAAAATTGCTACAAAAACCACTACCTCAAGAGCACACAAAATGGTGACTTCCTGCATGGAAATCTTTGCAGTAGTGACTTGATGCTACTGAGGAATAAATAAAGAGAATCATTCATTCACCAACACATGCATTTGTTGAGTCTTATACCAGTATACCATTGCAATATCTAAATAAAGCAGTATGCGAATAAACCATATTGTCACAAGACTGAACCATGTCTAAACTGTGTATTTATGGGGGGCAGAAAAAATCGGTTCCATGTTTAAACTATTTATGGGGGACAAAAAAAAGTGGTTCCATGTTTAAACCATGTATTTATGGGGGGCAAAAAAAACTCTTCCATATCTAAACCATGTATTTATGGGGGGCAAAAAAAGCAGTTCCATATCTAAACCATGTATTTATGGGGGGCAAAGAAAAGCTGTTCCATTTTTAAACCATGTATTTATGGGGTGGGGGGGGGGGGGGGGGGGGGGTGGGGGGGGGGGGGGGGGGGGGGGGGGGGGGGGGGGGGGGGCGGGGGGGGGGTGGGGGGGGGGGGGGGGGGGGGGGGGGGGGTGGGGGGGTGGGGGGGGGGGAGGGGTGTGGGGTGGGGGTGGGGCAAAAACAAAAACAAAACAACGGGGGGGGCAAAAAAAAAAGCTGTTCCATGTCTAAACTGCAGTTTGTGAATACACTGTACTTTCAAAAAACTTTAATGTCTAAACTGTGCAGTCTGTAAATAAACTTCACTGTCATAAAACTGTCCTATGTCTAACAGAGGTCTGGTAGCCCTAAAAACAATGGCTGCAGAGCACTACTGTTTCTTCCATATCATCAGCTAGTCATGTCTGTCATCAAGTATAGTCTGGGAATACTGACGCTGTCAATAACACAGTGTGAATGATTGGAACACATTCAAAATGAAGGGATGCGTATAATCTTGGGCTGTACGCGAGATACCCCCATTGTGACAATGCAGCACATGCTTGGATTGCTGTCAACTAGATCCAGACGAGAGATGTCCTCAGTCAAAGCTTATATGTGAGTTAAAGTTAGTTGCTTATCCTTTACAGGATGTGGCAATCAACCCCAGCTTTTATTGGCTGTTTGTGATTTTTCTAGGCATTTTTTTTCATTCAGTAGTTTGCCATTGCTTTCTGAACGGTACGGCGCTTATACCATTGTTAAAAATCCCCACAAAGCGATCTGCCACCAAACCGCCTGCAGCAGGTTTCGAACCTGGTATATCTGGATTATGAAACTGCGTTCATATCCATTAGACCACAGACGCCGACTATATGTGAGTAACCACAGACAAAAGGCATCCCCTGCATGGGAACATAGCTGACATCAAAGGAGCAAGAATAAAGAGGGGGATGTCATGGATGGCACAGGCAGAGATAACTATTAGACAGGTAACCACAGTTGAAAATATATTTAAGGGAGAAGTGTAGAGTAAGTCAGGTGAGAACTGGATAAACTACCAGCAAGTCATCATCAGAGTGCAGAACTTGGGCCAATAGGAGGACAGAGTTGGAAATTGATCAGCTGATAAATGATCATGCTGGAGATGATGGTGCCATTGTGTACACTGGTAGGTCTGTACTTCAAGTTGAGAAATCATGGTTGGGCTTCTCTGCTTAATGTGGCTGTCTGAAACTTCATTAACAAGGGCAGTTTTGTATCAGACTCACAATCCATGCTTCGGATGGTCCAAAGCGGATGGCTCTGGAATGAATGGAAACCTCTCTAGAAGCCTCAAATCTTCAGGAACTGGTGTGGATCTACTGTCCTGGTCATGCAGGGGTGCATGGCAATGAAAGAGCTGACAGACTAGCTTCAAGAGCACCCATAGAAGGTGCATTGGACATGGATAAGGGAGACATACTGAGGTCAATGATCGCCTATTACAGAATGACACTGCAATCAATGAATCATCAAGACTAAGATTGCTGGAATTTGGCATCAAACGTAAGACCAGCTGGGATGGACGCATGAGAGGATACATCCGTCGTGTATACAACCAATCTACAGCATGAACAATTAGCATTCATAACCTTCGACATTTTCTGAGGGAGACTGAGCACCTATGGGTTTGCCTGGATAGCAATGATATCGATTGTGATCAACAATAACAAAGGAACAAAAGCACACTTATCCATAAACAAAATTTTATAAATTAGTCTTTATGAAATATTAGAGCTTTCTCACATAAATGAGACTTGAAGTTATCTGTCCAGATGATCTTTGTGTGCATAAATCATTTGTATGTTGCTTCTTCTACTTTGTCAGTCTTTGTTTTCACTATTTTTTCCTCCACAGTTACCTTCTTTACTTTCTAATACAGAAAAAAACTGAAAATTTCACTCATTATTTTTAATGTCAGAAATGTTAGCTGCCCTTACGCCATATCTTTTGGCAATTCTTTTCTCTGGTTCCCCCTTTTTCAATAAATTAATTTCTGTATTTGCACATTGTCCGAACATGTTTTCTTTTACTTGAGAATGTACCTTTAGTAGTGTCCACATAAATTAGAATGGGTTTGAAAATTAAACTAGACACAACACTAAAAGGACTATGTTACATCTAGGAACAGATGGAATGGACTGGAATAATATATGTGTGAGCTGAATCAGCAAGGAGGGTGGTGATTATGTGGCTGACCGTGGCTGCATTCTTTGGTTTTGGTGATTCGGGTTATTGGAAATTTGGATGATCAGGGTTCAAATAATCAGAATTCTGCTGTACAAAACTGTCTCATGTTTAATCTGTACAGTTTGAGAATAAATTGTACTGTTAAAAAAAACAAGTCTTGTGTGAATAAGTCGTACTTATTTAAAACTGCCACCTACCTAATTTTTCTGCACTGTGTGAATAAACAAATTTAATTGTGCAGTAATAAGTTATTTTAACTCTTATTCCAGGAGTCTCTCTTCTGTGTGGCAGCAGCTTATGGTGTTTTCAAGTACTGAATTCCTCAATATTATTCTGTTAAAAAGGGAATTTTTTATCATCTTGGATCTATTGTAACAACTGAGTACAAAGTGAATTTTCCACATTGTGAAGATTATTAGCAAGTAAAATGTAAGAGTAGCCATGAGGAATAGTAGCTGTGTAAAGCCTGTATTACTTTATGCACGTAAAACCTGGAGAATAGACAAACAGCAAAGAAATTAGGGGCAGCAGATTTGGTGCTTCAGGATAATGGAATGCATACCTTTGTGGGCAGGAAGATTGTTTGAGGGAATTCTCTTTAAAAATAAAAAATAAAAACAACAATTAAAGACAGCCACTATCTTCTGACCAATTTCTGGAAGTTGTGACATAGACAATCGTAGTTATTTTTTAATTGTCAGTAGATAAAGAGGAAGACAAATAAATAATAAAATTTATGCTGGAGTATATAAGATCATTAAGTAATTTTATTGCTCAGGTTTCTTATCCATTCACAGTAATGTATGACACGTGACAAGTTTGATGTTTTGGTCACATGTGGATGGTTAAGTTTGTACTTATTAAGACATATGCATATCTTCTTCGTGTAACATGCTTACTGGTGTGGGTGATTGCATGTCTCTGCATACCTTGCTGTCCCCCCGATGCTGTTTATCAACTCTGTTATTGACATCTTTCCATACCACGATTTTGAGCTGTCCTGACAAAGCCAGTCAGTGGCCTCCTGGTTGAAGATGGTATTCGGCAAAAAATTCAAAGAATTTTCTTTAGGCAGGTTGTGTGGAGAGAGGATAATTTGGACATTTGTCAGTGTTTGTCTCTTTTTCCTTCCATATTTCTTATTGTCACAATATATATGTTCCATCTTTCCTCTTCTCATAACATGTCTGAAGAATGTGGATCTCTTCCTTCTAATATGAGTAACAATCTTCCTTCTAATATGAGTAACAAGCTTCCTTCTAATATGAGTAACAATCTTCCTTCTAATATGAGTAAAAATCTTCCTTCTAATATGAGTAACAATCTTCCTTCTAATATGAGTAAAAATCTTCCTTCTAATATGAGTAACAATCTTCCTTCTAATATGAGTAACAATCTTCCTTCTAATATGAGTAACAATCTTCCTTCTAATATGAGTAAAAATCTTCCTTCTAATATGAGTAAAAATCTTCCTTCTAATATGAGTAACAATCTTCCGTCTAATATGAGTAACAATCTTCCTTCTAATTTGAGTAACAATCTTCCTTCTAATATGAGTAACAATCTTCCTTCTAATATGAGTAACAATCTTCCTTCTAATATGAGTAACAATCTTCCTTCTAATATGAGTAACAATCTTCCTTCTAATTTGAGTAACAATCTTCCTTCTAATATGAGTAACAATCTTCCTTCTAATATGAGTAACAATCTTCCTTCTAATATGAGTAACAATCTTCCTTCTAATATGAGTAACAATCTTCCTTCTAATATGAGTAACAATCTTCCTTCTAATTTGAGTAACAATCTTCCTTCTAATATGAGTAACAATCTTCCTTCTAATATGAGTAACAATCTTCCTTCTAATATGAGTAACAATCTTCCTTCTAATTTGAGTAACAATCTTCCTTCTAATGTGAGTAACAATCTTCCTTCTAATATGAGTAACAATCTTCCTTCTAATATGAGTAACAATCTTCCTTCTAATTTGAGTAACAATCTTCCTTCTAATATGAGTAACAATCTTCCTTCTAATATGAGTAACAATCTTCCTTCTAATATGAGTAACAATCTTCCTTCTAATATGAGTAACAATCTTCCTTCTAATATGAGTAACAATCTTCCTTCTAATTTGAGTAACAATCTTCCTTCTAATATGAGTAACAATCTTCCTTCTAATATGAGTAACAATCTTCCTTCTAATATGAGTAACAATCTTCCTTCTAATATGAGTAACAATCTTCCTTCTAATTTGAGTAACAATCTTCCTTCTAATGTGAGTAACAATCTTCCTTCTAATATGAGTAACAATCTTCCTTCTAATATGAGTAACAATCTTCCTTCTAATATGAGTAACAATCTTCCTTCTAATGTGAGTAACAATCTTCCTTCTAATATGAGTAACAATCTTCCTTCTAATATGAGTAACAATCTTCCTTCTAATATGAGTAACAATCTTCCTTCTAATATGAGTAACAATCTTCCTTCTAATATGAGTAACAATCGTCCTTCTAATATGAGTAACAATCTTCCTTCTAATATGAGTAACAATCTTCCTTCTAATGTGAGTAACAATCTTCCTTCTAATGTGAGTAACAATCTTCCTTCTAATGTGAGTAACAATCTTCCTTTGCACTATGGTTTCTTTTAAGATATTCTTATTACTCTGTTTATTTGTCAATGGTATTCTTACCATTCTTACACAAAGCCATGAATCTGTGTCCTCCTGAGATTTCCTTTTCTTGTTTGTTGATAGTCCATGACTGACTTTTATGACAGGATTGACTCTGTGTCCTCCTCAGATTTCCTTTTCTTGTTTGTTGATAGTCCATGACTGACTTTTATGACAGGATTGACTCTGTGTAGCACTGAAGAAATCATTCTCGTACATTCGTTGTGAAAGATTTACATATGGATATAGTATATGTACATTCACAAAGATTACTGCATTTAGGGCTATGAAGCCTGGCAAAGTTTGTGCACACCAGAAGTTCTGTTGTTGTTTGTTTAGGTAATGCTTAGCTTATGAAATTTGGAAGTGTTTTCTGTAAAACCTTCTTTACAGGGAACACAGGTATTTGTTAAATATAAGATAATCTTGTCTTTCCCTGAAATATCTACTTCTTTTATAAGATAATTGATTTTATAATACTGTATAACAAGCACTTGTCTGGTTCTTGTCATCAGTTCCACATAAGTGTCCTTGGTGTACAATTTAGTGCTTCTATTCTATTCAGGCACCCATTTATTCATGTGTCTGTCAGTCAGATTTTTAATTTTGTTGACCAGATAGTATTTGAGTCTGCAGTGGCTGGTTCTTAAGTCTGAAAATTATCACATGATCTTGGCTAGGCAAGGAGTAGCTCCTGGCCTTAGTGTGGAGTATTTCATTAACTAACAGGAGAAGGGACGAGGAAAGTTTCTGGTGCCCTAAAACCTGAATGCTACAGGTAGATGAGATTCTTAACCTGTGGGTGAGAATTTATCTAGGAAAACTGATTTCAAACCACTTGCTGCCATGTAGGTGGGCTGGAGACAGCCTTAAGGAAAAGAAACCCAAATAAAAATGCATGCTGAAATCGTATGTGTCTGGCTGATAGGCACAAATATAAGTCCAGCTGTAATTATGGTACGACGTATCCCCTATGTTCATAATAGTGATAATTTTTTAATAAAATAAATAGTGATGTAGTACAATGAAGGATGTTGCAGTGTCTGAAAATGTTATAAGCCACATAAGCAACATTGAGAAATGATGCGGAAGTGTTTGAAGTGTATGTATTGTGAACCAGACATCTTTCAAAAATCTGGTGAGTGATTTTTAGTGTATCAGACATTAAGCAGCTGCAAATAATTATTGATTATAATGGTTTTTTTTCTTCGTTTCCCTATTTTTAATAGTGTGTGTTTTATTTAATAAACTATACATTTTTGCATTTCCATGTTGTTTTTTTTATCTGATTGGTAGTGTATAGAGGTCTGTTGCCATTTTATTTGGTTGGTTAAAAAAAAAAATCCAGAACCAAAATGTGACTTTATGAACATTTAAATATTATGGCCAAAAGTTGTCTTGAAAGTGTTGGAATACAAAATTGAAATAAGAGAAAAATGAGAAGCAGGAATAAAAGAATACTGTAAAACTGTACTGTGTTGTTATTTCGTTCAAAGCCTTTCATCTCCACGTGGAGGACAGTCAGTCAACAAATACATGCAAGCCTTCTTGTCTCGTGCCATCTATTCAAGGTCTTTCCATGTCTCCTTCATTCCCCCCCCCCCCCCCCCCCCCCCCCCCCCACAAAGTGTGGAATTCCCTGTCCATGTCTCCTTCATCCCCCCCAAAGTGTGGAATTCCCTTTCCATATGTTCTCAGGTCTACCTTCACTTCTCCTACCCTTGGAGATGCTATTTCTGTTGCTGTTCATGTTCCAGAGTCACATAGTAGGCCTGACTTGACATCCACAGCTGTACCAATGTTGGTAATGGTGGTAGTTGTGATGTTAGTAATGGTAGCAGTTGGAATGATGTTGGTAATGGTGGTAGTTGTGATGATGTTATTAATGATGACAGTTGTAATGATGTTGGTAATGGTGGTAGTTGTGATGATGTTATTAATGATGACAGTTGTGATGATGTTGGTAATGGTGCTAGTTGTGATGATGTTATTAATGATGACAGTTGTAATGATGTTGGTAATGGTGACAGTTGTGATGATGTTATTAATGATGACAGTTGTAATGATGTTGGTAATGATGGCAATTTTGAAGATACTAATGATGACAGCTATGATGATATTGGTAATGGTGGTAGTTGTGATGATGTTGGTAATGGTGGCAGTTGTGATGATGTTGGTAATGATGGTAATTGTGATGATGTTGGTAATGATGTCAGTTGTGATGATGTTGGTAATGATGTCAGTTGTGATGATGTTGGTAATGGTGGCACTTGTGATGATCATGGTGATGGTGACAGTTGTGAGGATGTTGGTAATGGTGGTAGTTGTGATGATGTTGGTAATGATGGCAGTTTTGAAGATACTAATGATGACAGCTATGATGTTATTGGTAATGGTGGTAGTTGTGATGGTGGTAGTTGTGATGATGTTGGTAATTGTAGTAGTTGTGATGATGTTGTTAATGGTGTCAGTTGTGATGATGTTGGTAATGGTGGCAGTTGTGGTGATGGTGGCAGTTGTGATGGTGTTGGTAATGGTGGTAGTTGTGATGATGTTGGTAATAATTTCAGTTTTGAAGATGGTGATGGTAATGATGACAGTTTTAATGATGGAAATGATGACAGTTTTGATGATCTTGGTAATTATGACTTGTGGTGATATTGGTAATGATGAAAGTTTTGATGATGGAAATAATGACAGTTTTGATGATCTTGGTAATTATGACTGTTGTGATGATATTGGTAAAGATGACAGTTGTGATGATGTTGGTAATGGTGACAGTTGTGATGATGTTGGTAATGATGGCAGTTTTGAAGATGCTAATGATGACAGCTATGATGATATTGGTAATGGTGGTAGTTGTGATTATGTGGGTCAATTATGACAGTTGTGATGATGTTTGTAATGGTGGCAGTTGTGATTATGTGGGTCAATTATGACAGTTGTGATGATGTTGGTAATGGTGACAGTTGTATAATGTTGGTCAATTATGACAGTTGTGATGATGTTGGTAATGGTGGCAGTTATGATGATATTGGTAATGGTGACAGTTGTGATGATGTATGTCAATTATGACAGTTGTGATGATGTTGGTAATGGTGGTAGTTGTGATGATATTGGTAATGGTGACAGTTGTGATGATGTATGTCAATTATGATAGTTGTGAAGATGTTGGTAATGGTAGTTGTGATGATGTTGGTAATGGTGGCAGTTGTGATAATGTTGGTAATTGTGGCAGTTGTGATGATGGTGGTAGTTGTGATAATGTTGGTAATGGTGACAGTTGTGATGATGCATGTCAATTATGACAGTTGTAATGATGTTGGTAATTGTGGTAGTTGTGATGATGTTGGTAATGGTGGCAGTTATGATGTTGGTAATGGTGGCAGTTGTGATGATGTTGGTAATGATGGCAGTTTTGATGATGGTGATGGTAATGATGACAATTGTAATTATCTTGGTAATTACGACAGTTTTGATGATATTGGTAATGGTGACAGTTTTGATTATGGAAATGATGACAGTTTTTGATGATCTTGGTAATTATGACTGTTGTGATGATATTGGTAATGATGACAGTTGTGATGATGTTGGTAATGGTGACAGTTGTGATGATGTTGGTAATGATGACAGTTGTGATGGTGGTGGTAATGATGACAATTGTAATGATCATGGTAATTACAACTGTTGTGATGATATTGGTAATGATGACTGTTGTGATGATATTGGTAATGATGACAGTTGTGATGATGATTGTAATGATGACAGTTGTGTTGATTTTGGTGGTGATGACAGTTGTGATGATTTTGACAATTATGACAGTTGATGTAGGTAAGAGCAAAAGTTGTGATGATATGTTGTTGACCATGATAACATCCTGTAATAATGTTGGTAATGGTGTTGGTGGTGGTGATGTTAGTGATTTAAACAAAAATGGATAGTAATGTTGGTGACAGCAGTAACTGTTACAATGTTGGTGACAGTAGTAAATGTTACAATGTTGGTGACATCAGTAAATGTTATAATGTTGGTGATAGTAGTAAATATTACAATGTTAGTGACAGTAGTAAATGTTACAATGTTGGTGACATCAGTAAATGTTACAATGTTGGTGACATCAGTAAATGTTACAATGTTGGTGACTGTAGTAAATGTTATAATGTTGGTGACAGTAGTAAATGTTACATTGTTGGTGACATCAGTAAATGTTACTATGTTGGTGACAGTAGTAAATGTTACAATGTTGGTGACATCAATAAATGTTATAATGTTGGTGATAGTAGTAAATATTACAATGTTAGTGACAGTAGTAAATGTTACAATGTTGGTGACATCAGTAAATGTTACAATGTTGTGTCATCAGTAAATGTTACAATTTTGGTGACAGTAGTAAATATTACAATGTTGGTGACAGTAGTAAATGTTACAATGTTGGTGACATCAGTAAATGTTACAATGTTGGTGACAGTAGTAAATGTTACAATGTTAGTGATCTTGCAGCGAAAGCAACCATAGTGATTAAGCCTTCCTTTTGACAAAAGCATAGCTTTTTTTCAAAAGTACAGCCGAGTGGGTGAGTGATATAAATAATTACATTGATTAGCAGATACATTCTACTACAGATATATATCATTTCTGATGATTATTATTCATTAGTGTAAGAGATCTTTTTGGTGTTGTAGGTGCATTTTATGACAGCTATTAAGACTGAGTATTACATGCATTTGATAGATACTTATCTCCATTGAGTGTCATTGCTGACTTTTAACTATTTGGATGAATTATCTCCCCATTTGTCATTGAATGGAATTTAAAGCATTTATATAAGTAAAGCATATTTGCTAATTTTTTTGGGTGTGCTGAGATAATATTTTAATGCTCCAGTTTTTTAAAGGAATTATTAAAATGGGTCTGTGATCCGCGGTGAGAAATCTGGTTGGGGCTTCTCTGCTTGGGTACAGGGCAGAATCGTCGCAGAACATAGTGGGGCTTACAAGATAACAACTTCCAGCATGAGAATGGAGGTCGAGGCTTTTACTGCAGCCTTAAGGTGGATAACTGAAACTTCATTAACAAAGGCTATTATTGTATATGCTTTGGAAGGTTCGAAGTGGTTGGTTGCAGCATGAATGGAAAACATTCATAGAAGCTTCCAGTCTACAAGAGCTGGTGAGGACATACTGTCCTGGTCATGCTGGGGTATGTGGTAATGAAAGAGCTGACAGACTAGCATCAAGAGCACTTATAGTGGTGACACTAGATATGGATAAGGGAGATATACTGAGAATAATTAATGGTCGCTAGCTAGAGAATGACACTGCAATAGATGAATCATCAAGGTTAAGACTGTTGGAATTTAGCATCAAACGTAAGGCTAGTAAAGATGGAAGTAAGAGAGGATGCATCCACCGTGTATACAACCAGCGAGCTACAGGAACAGTTAGCATTCATACCCTTCGACATATACTGAGGAAGACTGAGCACCTATGAGTCTGCCTGGAGTGCAATGATGTCAATTCTTTATAACAATAACAATGATATGACTGATTTATTGACTTATACAAGATGGTAACCAACCTTATGGCATGCATTATCTTCTTTTTCTTTGATCATTAGCCACAGACTGTCAAAGCAGTCAGTGGCCATCACGCCTGGTGGCGACTTGTAGGGCAGCAACAAACTGCTTCCTCTTTGTTTGGTTGGCGGCCATCCTTCGTATAGTGCCCCAACTCTGGTTCATTCTTTGCATCTCGGCCTCCACAGTTCTCCGCCAAGTTGTTTTTGGTCGGCCTCTTTTTTGCTTTCCTTTGGGGGTCCATAGCAAAACTGTTCTTGTAATGGCATCGGGGTCCTTTCTGAGGACGTGGCCAACCTACAGCGTCTGCCAGCTATGATGGTGTGCATATCCTCTTGGTTACTCCGAATAAGTAGTTCTTGGTCATCTATTCGGCCAATAGATTCGGAGAATTTTCCTTAGGCATACTGTGTGGAAGGAGGACAGTTTTGACATTTCCTTCTCTGTTATTCTCCAGCATTCCGCACCATAAAGAAGCACAGAAAGTACACAGCTCTCATATAGTCCTGGTGGTGGTCCTGGAAACAGGCTGCATCACTGCAGTCTGGCTGAGCGAGTAGGGATCGAAGAGGGAAGGCTAACCCGGTCCCAAAAATGCCGTGCTGAAGTCGGATGTGTCGGCCGAAAGGCGCAAATATCGCAGCTTCGCTGTAAACGGACACAACGCAACCAACGTCCTTTTCAGGACGAATGAAGAAGAAGAAGAAGAATATAGTCTTAATTTGGTGTTTGTGCTGTACTGGGAAGACTTCCAGATGTTGTTGAGACTAGCAAAGGCTGTTCTCGCTTTATTCATTCTGTTGTTGATGTCCATGCTTGTTCCACCGTCTGGTGTTACTATGCATCCTAGGTAAGTAAATGTGCCTGTCTGTTCTAGCTTCTGGTTCCTTATTGTTATTGGCTCAGGATTACACACATTGAGTGTTGTCAAGAACTATATTATGGTGGGTGTGGGTTGTATGAAGATGGTGATCAACAATGGCTCGTACAAATTAACTCAACGCCACCGGTACAGTCCCGTAACGTTTATTCGACTGGCAGATAAATCATGGAAATAAATTACATTGGCAATCATACTGACATCACATCCAGGCTGATATTGCCTGCAGGAAATAACTCTTAACTCTCGTGTTCACGAACTGGCTTTACAGGAACACAAACTAACAGTACACATAAAGTCCTTTGTGCGGCATACCCCCCTCGCACAATCATAACACCATCCAGGTGTGATTCACTTAATCTATGTGGTTGGCGGCATTAATCATCGCCATATATATTCTCTCAGAATCTCGTCTAGGCGGGAATTTAACAACGCCTGTATTTATTCCAATACCGCAACAAGGCTGGAAACGCGCCGCCTTTCTTCCCAGTAGTTCCAGGGGCGGACACTGCAACGCCCTTTACTGTTCTCCACGAATATAAATACATACATGCCACACCTCAGAGATGAAAAACCTGTACAAAAAATTAAAAAAACCTGTACAAAGACCCGCAAAACCTGTACAAAGACCCGCAAAACCTGTACAAAGACTGAAAAACGTAACAAAAGAGTTTATTCATGTAAAAGTATATTCAATTAGATGGTTCTGCACCATCATAGTGACATGCGGCCTTTGCCTTTTTAAGCATGTCTTCACTTGCTTTAAAACCTAAACAACAAGAGTTAGAATTTATTTTGCATTGTAGAAATGCTGTGACTGTATCATCATTTAGTCTATTTCTGCAGTCCGTGTGAATCTTTTTCATCATAGAGAAAGACCTCTCACAGTCAGTATTGCTGTGAGGCAATGTCAATAAGCGTTTCACTATGACTGCCAGACTGGGAAATCGTAATTTTAATATTATATAATGAAATAGAATCTTGGAAAAAAATTAATACAATTTATGGTTGAAATGAAGAACAGTTGCTGTGTTTTCTATAGTGCCTTATAAAAGTACAGGCCTAAAGAGACCAGTAATAAGCATTATGGGTTAGGAATCTTAAATTTAAAATCTAATAAATTTTTTGCTAAAGCTGGTAATGAAAATATAAACTAGCGCTGGCGTAATATTAGCCTGTATATTTTCTACCGAACTTCAAAAATTGGAATAGCCGTTAAAGCCCAACTGGTAGTTTTAAATAGACCTTCCCATACAAATTTTAGTGTCAATCAAACATTGATAGTAGGCTAATTAATTATTTAATAATTATAAATCATTGAATGACCGTAATGATGACCACCAAAGGCAAAATAACATTGTTTTTTAAAGAAACGAAATTAAAACTAAGAAGAGAAGTAAGCTAACTCCAAATAAACTTTTCTCTGATCGAGTTAAGATGTAAATTTTCCACGCTATTGTGGTTTTTTTTTCTTTTCAGTTTCATAATTTGGTAATATCGGAATGACGTTCGCCGAATGCTCCGCGTGTATTTTCGTACCATTTAGATTGTGGGTTAACCCTAGCTGTAACCCTAATTATAACTCTAAATGGTACGAAAATACATGCGGAGCATTCGGCGACCGTCATTACGATATTAGGCTACCCATAATTTGTAGGCTATTGTATTATTTTTCAAATTTACATTTCTTACGCACTTTCTACAAGTTTTAGTGAAATCAAATAATATGTAGTGGTATCAGCCTTTTTTTTTTAACCAGCCGTAAATAATAAATTATGCTAAACCTTAGGGGAAAAGAAAGCATAGGCCTAAGTTATCTGACAGTTAAATCTAACTTCATCTAAACAATGTTATTGTAATATTTTTTTAAAAATGAATTACTTACCAATACTAAACTGGAAATTAATCCTAAACAATAGGCTCGACTCAAAAAAGATTTCAGTGCTGCGTAATCGTTCAAATAATCAGTAACCTCGCGCTAGCTTTAGCGAAAAATTGTGAATGAACACGCCACGCACATCCCGCGGCAATTGAAAAATAGGCAGCTTGATTTTCATTGGTTATTTTTTTTTTAATCCACTTGGCTTAAAATCTCGCCGAATCTCATGACGCAAATTGTGTAGTGGCACAAGATTTATATGTATATTTAATAATTAGGCGAAAAAACCCGTACAGACCCGTGTACGGCCCGTACACATCTGAAAACGCAAACACCCCGTACAGATTATGGGTAAACCTTTAAGTGTGGCATGTATGATAAATATGGTTCCAACAGGAACACTCTCAGGCGGAACAATAACTGTCGCCTACATGATAAAGCATAGCACCTATCACATCATTAATATAATAATCACATATATGAATTTATACAGTCACAAAAATACAAGTCCACAGCTCGGCTACTAATCACAGACTCAGCGCACAGCTCGGCTGCCAAACACAAACTATCTCAGTTACCCCAGACTTGTATTCACCAAAACGCTCTCTCACAGCGCACGCACAAGTCACAGCCATGCTGACATAAAGTCAGACCTTAACTCAATACCTGAGTTACACTTAAACAAGTGTTGACAACATCAGTTCAGTGACCCTTAACACCAATCACTATCATCACTCACACTCATGAAACTGTTCTGTGACAAGTATCATTACCTCTGTCTTCAAGCATGCATTACGCTTACATAGTATTTGTCTCACGTGCATGAACTGTAAAGTCAGCAATACAAAAGACACATATTGGTCTGTACTGTAATTAATAAGAGAAGGAAGAACGTTGGGCCTAAATAATGTGCAAGAGCTGAGAGGAGTGGCGTCACAACGAACAACCTGGAGAGCACTGGTTTCTGCCTTATGCGCCGTGTTTGGTGCTTAAAGAATTTATTATTATTATTATTATTACTGTAATTTCTGACGGACGGGCAACACATGGACTTGATAATTAATCTCTCCCAAATGGAGGATTACCAAAGTCATATTGTATTTTCCCCAGTTCTTTAGGATAGTCTACACCAGGAGCTTCCGTCTTCATTGATGATGAGAAACCTGGATCAGGGAAAGAAAGCCTTGGAACCCTGAGATAGGTCTCGCCTAACATACAACCATTTTCCAAGATCTGGAGAAATCAGGGAGTGACTGTGATGCAGTCAGGAATCCAGATAAATGAAACCACCAAGAACCAACAACTGAAATCAACTTCTTAAAAGTCAAAATGATGAACAATCAGTAACTTTGTAGAAGAACTAAACTAAACTTCATAAAAGGTCCTAATGATGATCTATAAATATTTATTTTGAACTGAACTCAACTTATAAAAGTCCAAAATGATGAATTTTGTAGACTGAACTGAAATCAAATTCTATAAGTACTGTGATGAACTGTCAGTTTTTTTGTTTTTGTTTTTTTTTAATTATTATTAACGTACGCCCGCTATTACTTGAGGCGAAATCTCAGGTTAGTATGTTCAACCTGAGAATGATTTTATGTGAGTATCCTATTTTCCCTGTAAGCTGACAAGTATCCTCTCGCCATTCAGGCAGATACTCTCACTGAACTTTCAGTAATTGTGTTGGCAAGATTGACTTGTAGTCATTCTGATTATACTTCTAATACATATTTGATTTATACGTATTCGGTACATATGACATTTTGTTTTCATTAGTAAAGTTTCATTGTAATTGTCTAAAATCAAGATTTGCCTCGTATTTGGCAAGTTCGTCGTTCACAAAAGCTAGCAACTCGTCTTCTTGTAATCCTGTTTCATTTGCTTCCTCTCTTAGCATTGTTCTAAGTTTTGCACGCTCATCCATGGCAAATAACTGACTGCGAATTACCCGAGAAAGAAAGAAAGAAGAAAAGGATACTCTGCTCCCTAACCAATGAAGAGAAATAAAAAAAAATTATGTTTTTACTGTGTTTCCTCCTCCCTGTTACTCAGTTGTCTAATCTATCGCTGCTGTTAACTGGCAAAAAGGCTCCTAACGCAGACGACTTAAACCATAGAGATGGTAGGTCAGGCTAAAACTGTAAATCTACTATTACTACTGTGGAAAAAAATTTTAAAATTAAGGGAAAAATATTTTTTTCCCTTATTTAAGACTTTAAATCCATGATGTGGTTCAAGACTGTCGTAAAACGTGTGTGTAAACCCACTTCTTAGTTAAATCACTATGTCGAGATACAAATATCCCTCAGCCAATCAACGAGCACCGTTCACCAGTCTCTGAGACAGAATAAAATTAGGCATAAGCCCTGTTTTTCTGTACTCGGTCACGGCCATCTTGTCTCCCAATATGGCGGAAAACAGAATAAAATCGGGCATAAGCCCGGTTTTTTCGGAACTCGTCTCGGTCACGGATTGTACGGCGGATGGTATGGAACAGCATATAGCCAATCAGCTTGCCACGCCGAGAACCAATCAACAGCATTCCTTAAGCAGTAAAGTTACCGGCATATACCTATATATACGTGCGAGATTTTATTAAAAATCACGCACACACCAACACGAAGCCAGCTAGACGACCGATGGAGAAGAGAAGCTGTCAGACTGATTTATTGCTCACCTGCATTGACCGGGAACTCTTGCTTCACTACAGTCGACTAGCCTGTTTAAATCTTAGAGGGTAAATATATTTACTATAAACTTGTAGGAAAATAGGCCTACAGCAGATATATAATGTTTGTATTTGTTGTGTGTCATTTATACTACCTACACCTGTATATATTTATTATAAATTGTTGCACTATGAATGTATCAGGTTACTGATTGTATCTTGGGGAATTAGGTATAATGATTGTATTTCCTGATATGATTGAGGAAGATAAAACCAACTGAAATATAACCAAAATAGTCCTTGTTAGGACTCATCTAACTCTAATCTATTGTCTCATATAACTCCAACCTGATATATATATATAACCAAACAGTCCTCGTCTCATATAACTCCTATCATCAGAACACAAAAATATTGTTAGGATATATGTTACCAGCCAGTATAGCACTTGTCAGAGAGGGCCTGGTATATTATAGGGGGAAGGAAACGGTTGTATCACACCAAGGGTACAGATTATTGGATGTATTCATGTATTGAATTTATATTATTGGATGTATTCATGTATTGAATTTATATTATTGGATGTATTCATGTATTAATTTATCAGAAATAATGTTTTGCAAGTAGACACCTGTCTTGTCTCGCTATTGCTAACTCATACTGAGCCATGTTGTCATTCATCCTACATGCAGACACCTGAGACACGCTCATCTCATACACTATTACATTTTCATCTTTCAACATCCACCCTTCAGCACAAGAGTAGATAGTGTATATACTAAATAAATTATAAGGAAATTGTATTTGAACGACTTGTCAATTTTTTTATAACCGTTAAGTAAAATCTGTTTCCTTGTTTTTTAATATCACAGTTAGTTACACAGCGGGGGTGACAATGTATGACTGTCTCCTCTCTACTAATTTGTCGAGATCAGATCATTCACAGCCGTAACTAATTTGTGATACCAGTAGTTCTCTCAGACACTGGGACTTCACCATTTTTTTGCAGAAATTCTATTTCTGTAATTGTCAGTACTATACTGATCCTAGAGCCAATAAAAACCTCACGCTACAAAGACCATCTAACGCAATTCTGTGAAAAAGTGCTCTATATGTGCAACTGCTATCTGCACATGATGCACTCCTGACACCTGAAATTGTTCTGTAAAATGGCATTGGCGATGGAATGAATCGTTTACGAAATACCTCATTGGGATGTCGGTTCCCAGAGAGTTAAAATACTGTTGTTTGTTCCAGAGAACAGGAGCATAGAAGTTAAAACCTCTTCATATTAGAGATTTTGAGTCTAGAAGGACTGGAAGGCTTGGCAAGAGGGACAAAATCCGAAGAACGTTTATTTGGGTTTAGCTGGACAGTAAGAAGCTTTCGAAGATAAGAGGGTTTGTTACTCTTGATAGATTTGTATGTGAGAGAGTTGCCATGTGGTTTCTGAATTGGACGTCCACTTTCAACTTCAATACCCTCTCCCCCCATGTCCACATTTGTCCATTTTTTTTACATACCCCTCCCTCTCCCCTCGCATGTGGACGTCTTTTATGGATAGCCCCTAATTCAATGTAGAAAGCTTTTCAAAACAATAGGCTTCCGCTCAGCCACTAATAATGTTTTACCGGTACTAATAATGTTGTAATTCAATGTAGAAAGCTTTTCAAAACAATTTTGTTGTTAGTATTCATATAATCTAAGAAATATTACATTTAAGCAAAATACGAGTAACATTAGTACAAAAAACATTACTAAGGATTATGTATGGTCTGGTACGGGAGGAGGTCCATGGGGGTGACACCATGAGTTACCGCACCGGGTGACACCAACCCTAGTGACGCCTCTGCGCTGTCTATCTGCATCTAAGTGCTGTCTCTAACTTGCCTAGGTTGGTCATAGCTGCAGAACCATTGTTGTCGATAACCGTTATTCTGTCCTTGAAAACTCTTCCTATCTATAATTGTTGTATTCAATAGTGGACATTTCTGTTGTTACTCTGTCTTGTTCTCACTTTGTTAGTAGGTACTATTATGGCGTATCTTGTAAAGACTGGCCTAAACCGCCAGGGGTGGAGATTTCCGCCTATGTCCATGTTCCCTACTGACACGTTGGTGACTGTCTACAAGCTGCACTTTGAACTATACAGATTAACGCTGCTGCTTACTTCACATACCTGTTAGACTTGTAGTCTTGAAACTTGATAACGAAATCTCGAACTGGCAACATTTTATGTCTTGACTTTATATACACAAACGTGTCTAACTTCTAGAATGGTGGCGTACGAGCGATTTGCTGGTTCGGCAAACAACTTGGTACAATACTGTAACCACAGCACCAACCACCTTCAGTGGCTTGTTCGCCAGAATGAACTATCAAACAGCGCTCGCCAATTGTGGCGTAGCGTAGGAAGGATAATAATTTATTTTAGAAGAAATAATAGATATGAATGTGAAAGTGAAGTTTTCCTGGATCACCCCGAGGAAGGTTTGGCTCAAGAATCCCTGTTGGGTTTCTCCACCGCTGAAGGGAGACGAAGAGTGTAAATTCTCCTGACTAGACAAGGTCTGGAAAAGATTGTAAGGAGATATTTGGTCTCTCGCTACCATAGTCCCCTTCTCAGTTACCTATTATGATTATCCTTAATTATACTGGGATTATATTATATTTTACGAGCCCCCCTCCCTCCCCCCTTTTCCCTTATAAAGGAAGATAAACATCAGACAATATGTAACATCTAATAGAAGGAACAAGGCATGTGGTACATTATATACACCCAGTTTCTCACTTTGGCTTCTGGATTTGGTGTGTGTGATTTTCAACACGCCGCTCTGTCCTTATATTCGGGCTAACTCTCCCGTACGAGAAAGCACGTCCTAAAGTCCGATAAAATTTTCGTTTTATCTCCTGGTTTGAGGCGATCTGTGCTTTCTCTGTATTTGTTTTCTCTTCTTTTCACTACACTCTATCTCCTTCCTTCTTTCCTAGGTATCCTTTCATTTTCCCCATACGAAGCTTTCATTCTATCCAAGTTTTATTTAAATCCGTTTAGGCATGTATGTATAATAAATTTTTAAAGATTATTAGCTAACTTTTAGCAGATGTGATGACGATGAAAAATGTTAATTATTTTTAAAACTATTTATATTTGAATAATATCCTTTTGGATATCATTTATACTCTATCTCCTTTGGTGAATTATTATGATTTAAATGTATTCCATTCAGGCGTTCTCTTGTAGCTATACATTTTTGTTCCTGTAAGTGCAAACTTTTAAAGTCGGCCATTCCTATATTCGCTATTTCCTACCTCCTTCAATACCACCCGGCTAAACGTAATTCAAATTTTTCCGTCTTCTTCAAACTTCAAAGCAAGACCGCCGCGTTGTCCTTGCGCTGTGTGTGTGTGCGTGTCGCGCTACACATTTTTTCACAAACAAAGCAAGTGGTACCAAATCTCGCTACATGTCTAGAGCCTAATCTTGAAATCAAGTTTCCCCCCTTTCTTATTATATACCTGTCACAAAAAGTAGGGGATATTGAATTTAAAAGTTATCCAAAGATAATATATTTCAAATTAGTTTATTTATTCCTTCGTACAAGTAAACTTGAGCATCATAACAAGACATTTGCGGTATAAGAAGTGTTATGGCTTTACTCACATGATTTTAGTCGCACTGGCAACCAAGGCGGGGTAGGTACTTCATTTTCACAAAAATATTCCAATATTTCTAAAAACGTGTAGGGCCCCCGTTTGCCGCTAAACATGCATTGCAACGACGTCTCATGCTGCAAATAAGCCTTCTGATGTTGTCTTGAGGAATTCTCTGCCACTCCTGCTGAAGGGCCCGGGCTAACTGCTGAAGAGTCTATGGAGCGGCTGGACGTTGTTGGACGCGTCTATTCAGGAGGTCCCACAAGTGCTCAATAGGAGACAGGTTGGGGGACATTGGAGGCCACGGTAACGTTCGGATATGCTGCATCTGAAGGTGATCTTGGACGACGCGAGCACGGTGAGGACGTGCATTGTCATCCTGGAAGATGAAATCTGGTCTGTGCCGTTGAGCAAATGGCACAACAATAGGCTCGATGATGTTGTCACGGTAGTAGAGCCCTGTGATATTGACCTGGCAATTGTGAAGGTCGGTCCTGTCATTCATACAGATGCCTGCCCACACCATTACACTGCCACCTCCATAACGGTTGTGTGCAACAGTTGCAGGAGGCTGGTAACGCTCACCTCGCCGTCGCCAGACACGTATTCGACGATCATGAAAATTCAAAACGAAACGGGATTCATCAGAAAACATCACTGATGCCCACTGTTGATTGGTCCCCCGATGATGACGTTGGCACCAATCCATTCTTGCTCGCCTGTGTTGTGGTGACACGGGCAAAGCTACAAACGGTCTGCGTGAGGCCAGTTGCACTTGGTGCAAACGGTTTCGTACTGTCTGAGTTGAGACCCGGATCCCAGTGGTCTGTTGGAGGTGTTGCTGAAGTCTAGTAGCATTTAGAGTCCGAGTTCTGAGGGCCTGAGTAACACGAAGTTGATCTTGGCGGCGTGTAGTGATTCTTGGGCGGCCAGTTCGAGGCAGATCAGCCACTGTGTGGAAATATTGATACTCGTTCCACAGTCTGCTGACAACTGACTATGAAACATTGAGGTTCTGAGCAGCATCCACTTGCTGACTTCCGGTTTGCAACATGCCTATGCCTATCTATCTCTGCTGTTCTGTCAAACGTTCCATGACGAAGAAAAGAAATTTTATCTGTTGCAGAGTCTTTTTATACCTGTCCATGGTGAGTAGTGTTCATCAAACCAGAGATACGCGCATTTTTGTGAAAAAGAATAATGTGTGAACTTTACGGATGGGCCCCACCTCTGTTCTTGGGATTGGCTTACTTATCACGAGTCACCAGGTCAACATGATATTGCACGTGAGAGTGGAGAAGAGCGTGCTCGATATGTCCGTACAACCATTAAAATACGAAATCCACTCTTTTGTAAAATAATACATACCATCTTAAAATATCCCCTACTTTTTGTGACCAGTATATATCGCTGCCCAAGTGGCAGTATTATAATTCTTTAGTACTGATTTATCGTCAACGTAACACGATGAATTAGTATAAATGTCAGTTAAACCCACCAAATTATCCTAGAAATGTCGGCGACAGTATTCTAGTTCTGTGCCTCTAGCCTAATCGTCATGCCAATTACGATGAATTAACCTATAATTGTCGGACACAAGTATTATAGAATTGTCTGACAACATTATCACAACACTTCATTTCTGGTCGCATCGTCATGTAATTTATAATGAATATATGTCACGGTCTGTCAACATTATTGTTATGATGATAGGAAACTCTTTACAGAGCGATACAACAGGAGGCAATCTGATCATCAGAAGAAGTCCCCCCATCAGACAAGTGTTTCGGCCCAGTATACTCCTTTACACTCTAAGGGGGGCGGGCCCACTTGGGTCATGACTCCCAAGCGTCTCAGCCTCCTGTTGTCTTGTATCGAAAATGAACCCATTTCACTTATGGTAGCAACTTTAATCCACAACTCCGCCAGCCGTGGAGGCAATTGTGAAAGTAACAAAGAGAAGACAAATTATTCCGTTCGTTCCGTCGCACACACTGAGACACCATCGCGAAGCCGCCGAGCCTAGCCACTGAAATTCTGACACTGACACCTCCTATAATATACATCGCCTGTTGCCCCTCAGTCACAGCCCGCTCACTAGTACACCACAAAACTCAGCGTTTTGTGGACTTAGAAAAATTCCTGGTGTTTTCTGTACCGCAGCGTTTATTGTCACGATTTCCATTGCCCATTGCGGTTGTTCCACAGCCAGCCTGATGCCTTTTCGGCAGTTTCACTAAGCCTCTTCAGTGCCCTTGTTCTCGCCTGTCCCTTCAACCCCAACAGTTTCAATAGATCATACATTGATGCAGCCACAAGCCCTCTTGCGCCCACTTCAACAGCCATGACCCTTGTATATTAATTTCCTGTAATCTAAGCGTCGGTCGAATATAATGAAATAATATGGATATATATATATATATATATATATATATATATATATATATATATATATATATATATATATATATATATATATATATAGATATATATATATATATATATATATATATATATATATATATATATATATATATATACGAGGGGCGTTCAGAAAGTAATGCACTACATCGTTTTTCTCAGCTAATAATGAAGATAGCAGCATGAAATTTTGCACACTTCAAATATGGCATGTGCCTATTGTGTGCACCAAATTGCACCGCAACCGGCCAAATAATACGGCTGCCCTAAACCGTTGAATTGGAGCGTGTTAGCAACTTGCGTTATAAGCAGCGAATTGTGATAAAATTTCTCGTTGCAGAGAAGGAAACTGTTGTGAACATTCACAAGCGTCTATGTGATTTGTATGGAAGTTTTGCAGTCGACAGTAGTACAGTCAGTCGCTGGGTTCAGAGAATCAAAGAATCAGAAAGTAAAGATACGGAGCTGCTTGATCGGCCACGCTGTGGACGTTCTGCCACAGCCACCAACGCAGAAATGTTGAAATGCGCTGAGGGCATTATTCTTACTGATAGGCGAATCACTACTCAACAATTGGCCTTACAGCTGTCAGTCAGCATTGGTAGTGCAAATGCAGTTATAAAAACTCTCAGATTTTCTAAGGTTTGCGCAAGATGTGTTCCTCAAAGTCTCACAAATGACCACCGATTGCAAAGGAAAGCAATTTCTTTTGAATTGTTGGAGCGTGTCAATGCTGATGGAGAGAACTTTTTGGCTAAGATCGTTACAGGTGACGAAACCTGGGCACATCATTTTGAACCTGAGACAAAAAGACAGTCAATGGAGTGGCATCATCCGCAATCACCACGAAGAAAGAAATTCAAGACAATTCCTTCAGCTGGAAAGGTCATGATCACTGTCCTTTGGGACAGTGAAGGTGTGATTCTTGTGGACGTTATGCCAAGAGGAGAGACAATCAATTCGCAAGCTTACATTAAGACATTGAAAAAACTCAATCAACGTTTTCGCAGAGTTCGGCCGCACAAGAATCTTTCAGACCTGCTTCTCCTTCACGACAATGCGCGACCTCACACAAATCTGGCAACACGGAAAGCAATCACCAAATTGGGTTGGACTGTACTACCCCATCCACCCTATAGTCCCGATTTGGCACCCTCTGATTTTCATCTATTTGGTCCACTTGAAGATGCACTCCGTGGGACAAGGTTTGAAGATGATGAAGGAGTGATTCATGCAGCGAAGAAATGGCTACATAATCAAGACAAAATCTGGTACGGGCTAGGAATATATGCACTTGTTTCGCGCTGGCATAAAGCCGTACAAGTTGATGGGGATTATGTTGAATAATACCGATGTTTACATGACATATCCATGTATATTGTGTATAAATTTTATGCTTTTTGAATAAACAGCTCCTGAGAAAAACGATGTGTTGCATTACTTTCTGAACGCCCCTCGTATATATATATATATATATATATATATATATATATATATATATATATATATATATATATATATATATATATATATATATATATATATATATATATATATATATATATATATATACCCTTCCAAGATGGAGGTGAAATTCGTTTCTCACCTTAGACGCCGAAAGAAAAACATCAGGAATGTGTATATTTCGATGGATAGTACCATGTTATGTTAAATTATAGATAAAAGATACACCAGAGTATCTAGTGGTGTAGATATTTTCCTATAACTGACCTCGAAACCCTCGAATCGGTCGGTTGGATCGGAGGGTTGATCAGTGAGTTAACAATTCACTATCGTAAAACAAGCTATTGTTACCGAAACAGAACCAGGCTCGACAGTAAACATGACTCACTCTAATATCTTGGGGGCTAAGGAGATTTTTAAAATTGGATACTGGAATGTAAGAACTATGTATCAAGACGGAAAATTGGAAGAAGTAATTAAAGAAATGGATAATTATAAGTTGGACTTATTGGGTGTCAGCGAGTGTAGATGGACGGGGAAGGGCATAAAATATATTTCAGAAGAAAAAAAGCAAATTATATACTCTGGTAGTAATGATAATCGTCACACAGAGGGAGTAGCCATCCTAATGACACAGAAAGCAGCAGCATCGCTTATCAGCTGGGTACCTATCAATGAGAGGCTAATATTAGCTAGATTTCAGACACGATTTTTCAAGCTCTCAATTGTACAATGTTATGCACCAACTAACGACGCTCTTGATACCACAAAAGATGACTTCTATGAAGCACTTCTAAGTACCATCAACACAATACCCAAGCATGACATAATAGCAGTCATGGGTGATTTTAACGCCAAAGTAGGTGACAACAACGATGGAGTACAAAGATATCTCGGTACTCATGGCATAGGCTGTATGAATCAAAATGGCGAAAGACTTCTAGAACTTTGTGAAATATCAAACCTCGTTGTGGCAGACACCATCTTTCCACATAAGAATATCCACAAGATAACATGGAATTCACCTGATGGCAGAACTAAGAACCAGATAGATCACTTCTGCATAAGCGCTAAATTTCGCTCATCAGTTCAAGACGTCAGAGCATACAGAGGTGCAGAGATCGGAAGCGATCATAACCTCTGCATAGCTAAACTGAGAATTAAACTGAAGAAGTTATACCAACAGAATAAAAATAGAAGAATAGATGTACACAGACTGCAATCAAATGATATAAAGGAGGAATATAATGTCAAAATGAACAACTATTTCGATGCTTTAGGCAAAATTGACAACGATATCACCACCAAGACAATCGATACTAAATGGGAACAACTGAGAACAGCAATGACAGAAGCAGCAGTAGCGACCACCGGATACCTAGTACATAAAAAGAAAAAATGGATGAGAGAAGATACTTGGGATAAAATACAAGAAAGGAAAACAGCAAAACTTAAACTACTAGCGGCAAGTACACATAATGCAGTTGAATCTTGCAAACTAACTTATAACTTGTTAAATAAAGAAGTGAAGACAAAAACTCGAAGAGATAAAAGACATTTCATCAATGAACTGGCCGTAGAAGCTGAAAATGCTGCAAGAACTGGTAATAGTAGGTGCCTTTATCAAATTACAAAACAACTATGTCACCAGCCTACTGCTATGGAAACACCTGTTAAAGGTAAATTAGGGAATTCAATACCAACAGAAAAAGAACAAATGAAGAGATGGGCTGAGCACTTCATGGAGGTGCTAAACAGACCACCACCAACAGTAACACCTGATTTTAATAATGAAACACCCACAACCACCTTGCCAATAACTTGCGATGAATTCACGCTGGACGAGATCAAACAAGCCGTTAAAAGATTAAAAAATTTTAAAGCTGCTGGAGTTGACGAAATTTCAGGGGAAATGATTAAAGCAGTTAATGACAACAACCTCTTGAGAATTTTAGATATTATAAATGAAGTATGGAGAGAAGAACAACCACCACAACCATGGAAAGACAGTATTATTGTAAAGTTACCGAAGAAAGGTGATCTATCAGACTGTAATAACTGGCGTGGTATATCTCTATTATCAGTACCTGGAAAATTATTATGTTGCATGATGTTAGAAAGACTTAAATTGCATGCTGACGAAAAGATCAGAGAAGAACAAGCGGGTTTCAGGCCGAAACGATCATGTATTGATCAAATATTCACACTAAGAACAATTATAGAAGAATCAGTGGAAAGGCAATCGCCACTTATTATCACCTTCGTCGATTTTCAAAAAGCCTTTGATAGTCTACACCGCCCATCATTGTGGAAGATACTTACAATCTATGGTTTTCCAACAAAATATGTGAATATAATCAAAGCGCTATATGACAATGCAAGATGTTGTGTTAGAACAAATAAAGGGAATACAGAATGGTTTACAGTAGAAACAGGGGTGAAACAAGGCTGTATTATGTCACCACTACTTTTTGGAATAGCTATTGATTGGGTTATGAGAAACTATACCCACAATGAACAATTGGGTATAAAATGGACAAATGGAAAATTCCTGGGGGACCTGGATTTCGCAGATGATGTAGCATTCTTAAGTTCAACACCAAGACAATCCCAAGAAGCAATAAATAATTTGTGTCATCTCTCGGTTAAAATAGGTCTCCAAATAAATGCCTCTAAAACTAAAGCTATGAACTTTTCTAACGAGACCTTTGATATCATCTTGAACGGGGAAAAACTACAGAAAGTTGAAAGTTTCAATTATTTAGGCAGTAAAATGACTCAGGATGGTGACACAACAAGAGAAATCCATACTAGAATTGCTTTGGCAGCTAGCGCCTTCAATAGATTATCTAACATTTGGAAATTACGATCATTGAATATACATACCAAGCTTCGTCTGTTTAATTCAAATGTTATCTCAGTGTTAACATACGGCTGTGAGAGTTGGAAAATAACAAAATCATTGGAGAACAAGCTGAATACATTCGAGAACAAATGTCTTAGAAAACTCATGAACATCAGTTGGAAAGAATTCAAGACTAATCGACAAATAAGAGAAGACTCTAGGCAGAAATATGTCTCCGACTATATAAGGAAAAGACGATGGTCATATATCGGTCATGTCCTACGAATGCAAAACAACAGAATACCACTACAGGCGCTCACTTGGGTTCCTGAGGGTAAGAGGAAAAAAGGAAGACCAAAAGAAACACTCAGAAGAACAATAATAAGAGAAGGAAGAACGTTGGGCCTAAATAATGTGCAAGAGCTAAGAGGAGTGGCGTCACAACGAACAACCTGGAGAGCACTGGTTTCTACCTTATGCGCCGTGTTTGGTGCTTAAAGAATTTATTATTTATTTATTATTATTATATATACCAGGTAACATTATTATGAACATTTTGTACAATCTCATCCCGTGGGATCTAAAATGCGATCGTACAGCAAAAATGAATAACGTAAACCCAGTTCGTACTAATCACTTCGTCTATTTTGCAAGGTACTACACATTTCACCACAATACTATTTTCTAGCGAGATTTTCACTTACCTACTCAGAGATGGACTCTAACCAGCAATTTAGACACGTGGCTTCAGTGCTTTTAATGCGTGAATTCGCCGCTATCTGGATTAGGTCTAGCTTTCTCGTTTTCCTGGGTGCAAGTGAAAAATGGCCGTGGTTGGCACACTTTTAGCGGGTGATTTCCACTTGGGCACGTGACCCGAAGCGTGCATCACGTGACTTTGGCATCATATACGTTAACAGTCACGTGGGGGGTCCTAAAGTGGCATAAGCTGGTTCTACCTACGTTTAAGTAGTCGGTCCTAAATTAAAACAGGTCTTTAGCTACCGAGGTCAGGTCAACAATGACGTCGTATCTAAAAATAGTATTAAATGCTAGGAGAACATCCACGATCGAGATTTTCCGTGATTTTTTTACAGGCGTTCCGATAATGCATTGAAGATGAGAAACAAATGTCTCGTAAATTAAAAAAAAAAGAGAAGACAAGATGGGGCCAGTCGTCACACCACTATACAAACTATAATACTTGCAATTCTCTGCAACCTACGCTAAGCGCGTTCAAAATCTGACTGACTATATTATTTTCACCGATTTATTATTACAATTTTCTTCGAAGCTTCTCGATTAACATCGCTCACTCGCTACTACAAAAGTCTCGTGCAACTTGTTTCGTTCCCCTTATTCGAACTCATAAAAATTCCAAAGGGGCGTAATAATAATTTCTCTCCCTTTGCTAACTAAGTCAAAAACCCTGTCTCCCACTCTATTCGTAGTACTTTTAATAGCGTATGCAAATTTCTAAAACCATAACAACCGACACCCGTGTGTTACTGGAGCCCGAAAGGGGAGCAAAGAATAGTAACACTGTTCCCAGCCATGCATGTCGTAGAAAGCGACTAAGGAGGTGATACTGGGTGAGTTTGTTGGTGGTTCACTGGTAGAGTGGGAACTGGCCATCACTGATACAACGTCAGTTTTTTTAAGGATAAGATACTTCCGGGCAACGCCGGGTACTTACAGCTAATCATGACCAACTGATGTGTGTGTGTGTGTAGATATGGACGCGAATGCGTAAAGGCTCTTGAAGTAATACAGTAGCAATCACACATCAATGCACACATGGGAGTAAGGAAGGTTTTGAACTTCAAGTACAGTTCTATACTGACAATAGGTCACAGTTCTAAGCATCTCATGGGAAAAACGACAGTTCAATTCATCTGTATATATTATAAATGGTGCATATATGTAAAAGGGCCGTATTAGTTCCTGGCTTTACAGTAATGTAAATATGCACTCAAACATCTCTGGCAATATGGTAAATAAGCCGTATAAGTTCCTGGCTTTAAATTAATGTAAATATGCACTCAAACATCTCTGGCAATATGGTAAATAAGCCGTATAAATTCCTGGCTTTAAATTAATGTAAATATTCACTCAAACATCTCTGGCAATGTGGTAAATAAGCTGTATAAGTTCCTGGTTTTAAAGTAATGTACATATATCTATATCGTCAGACTCCACATAACTCATGGGAGAAAAACACCTTCCCTATAGTAATAATCTGTCGACCTTCACAAATCTCCCTCATCGGAGATATCGACATAATGGCCTATCCGTGGCCCGAAAAAATCTTTAACAGCATTCATTCTGCAGAATATATATATATATATATATATATATATATATATATATATATATATATATATATATATATATATATATATATATATATAAGCCTTTATATCCACGGCTTTATGATAAACTTAAGAAAATATCAAAATCCCTTTTGTCAAAAACAATACTCCATATTGGGACACACTGACCATAATTGTCAGTCCCTTCTCGCAGCTATCACCGCATTGGAACTGTCACGAAAAATCACCCCGCCTAAAAACAGCTCAGTCCCAAAATTCATCTCAGCGCGGATTTAGCCCTGAGATGAATTTCGTTCACCCACGTTCCAGAACATTCGCGAAAATACGCGAAGTTATTTTCAACACATAAACAGCTAAACAAGTGAGCTAACACAGGTCCGACCTGTACTTACAAGTATTTTACTGATAAACTCCCCTAGACTACAATTAGGACTTAACAGTCTACACCGCCCCATGGGGGGAAAATGATAAAACCTTTTTTTGTTTTGACAAAATGCATAAAAGAAAAATATAGAGGTTGATAAATTACTAATCTCTACACATAGAATCAACCTATGTAAAATCATGATTACAACATGAACCAAAGAAGGATAAAAAATACGAGTAAAGTTCAAACGAAGTGAAGAGTAGGAAAGTAAAGAGATAAGCATACGAAGTACATCAACTTCAAAGGAATATGCAGACATATGACGTATAGACTAGCCATGACATAAAAAAAATAAAAAGTGAAAAGAACAGATGAAATACAAGAGGAATGAGCAGTAAAGAAAGAAAGCTATGATACAAGAATAAAGGAAAACAATAATATATCAAGGAAAAACAATTACATAAAACAATGCATTATATAAATGAACACCATTATAGTACATTAGCATCCATTACAAAATACAATGACAATCTAAATCAAAGAATAAGTAATTAGCTATAATGTAAAAAAAATAGCCTGTTGTGCATGACAACCAAGTTAATACCAAGATAATGGACATCAAAATATACAACACCATTATACATTGCTATAAGTGACGCACAATCAAGCGTCGGGTGAGGAAAAAAATACATCACCACCTCCGAAAAAATATCTTCACAAAGTACCAATATCGTATATGGTTACCCCCTAGCGCACAATCACGCGCCGGGCAAAGAAAAAATATTACAATGCCAGAAAAAATACATTCTCTCATGTCTTCAAATTTCTCAAAAAGTACAATATTGGAATGAATCGCAATGATTAATCAAGTCAAAATAGTATAATCATTACCATAGTAACACGTTCATCATTTCAAAGCTCAGAAGTATACAAACAATATAGTAATATAATGATGCCTAACAATGAAGCAACATTTTATCATAAAGAAGTTTCATAAAATATAATACTGTCTAATATACTATATTATAGTAATATACACATACAATATAATCTCATATCTCAAATAAATTCTAAACAACATCTGGAGGTCCTAAAGATCCAGGAACATTCTGTAAGAAGCTCAACACCATCAAATGAGACGACAAACTGGTTCCACAGGAATGGCAATTCTTGCGAAAATTCCAACGGTAAACATCTCAAACATAAAATAAAGTAGCCGAGACTCTCATGGCAAAGCATACGCTATGGAAAAACACAAATGGAAAACTCTGTTTGGTAAAAGTAAGATTCTATGACATACAACAATTAATTGTAATTTATCAAATGTGGCCGTGTAAACTTCCAGCCCCTGTATGGTGATAATCAAACCTTCCTCCGTTACTCTAGAAAAGGTAACAGAGAAAATAGTACAATCTAATTTAGGATCATGAATTAAACAGGATCATAAAAATGTACTAACAGAGTGTTAATGTATAATAGCGTCGTGGGTATATAAATAACCCGAAATCTATAAGAAGATCTAGTAAATGAGAGTCAAGTAGAATCATGTGGGCATCGAGACAGTATGTCTGCCATCACATTATCCGAACCTCGAATAGCTCGTACCGAAAAGTGAAAAGGTTGTAGAGCAATAGCGTATCGAGAGTCTTTACTCTGTATAGCTGTGAGGGCTTTTTGGTCGGTTTCTAATATGAAATGCGCGCCAAGAATGAATCTCTGAAGTTTAAGAATCGCCCAGACCATAGCTAATAATTCTCGGTCTAGTACAGAGTAATTCCGTTCTGCTGCAGTCAGCTTCCTAGAGACATACATCACAGGATGCAAAGTTTCGGAATACTCTTGCATCAATGCAACTCCGATCCCTGTGGTTGAGGCGTCACTGCGAAGAATAAAAGTCTTGTTTGCAGTGGGTAGTCTTAAGATAGGATGAGAAGAAAATAGTGTCTTAATCTTGTCTAATGAGGATTGGCATTCTGGGGACCAGTGTACCATATAAGTTGACCCCTTCTTCAATAGGGTTGAGAGAGGTGCCGTGATTTACGATAGGTTTGGAATAAATCTTCCATAGAATTGGATTAAACCTAAGAGACTACAGACTTGCTTCTTCGTCTTAGGAGTAGTGATATTAAGAATTTTAGAAGTGTTGTGGTCCTCCGTCCGCAAGAGACCATGACCAACCCGGTGACCCAGAAAGGAAATGTCGCTAAACCCAACATAGGCTTTAGATGGTTTGGCCGTCAAATTATGAGAGCGTAGAGTAGACAGAAGTTCAGAAAGGCCTTGAAAGTGCTCTTCCCAAGAATCACTAAAAAGGCAGATATCGTCCAAGTACGCAATAACATCTGGACGATATGAAAGGATACGACGCATCATGCGTACAACAGTAGCTGGGGCATTCATGAGGCCGAAAGGCATGAAGTTCCTTTGGAACAAACCCCTAGGTGTTGAGAAAGCAGTAAGAGGTTTGGTGCGTTCAGTAAGAAAAGTAAAGAAACTCAGAAGGTATAGATATGTACTAACAATTAAGTTCGTACATGTGGCAAAGAAAACAACGCCAGTCTTGGTAAAGGAGTTGCAATAAATGTGACTGGATGTAGATTCAGTCGTAGCGATAGAGTTAGTGTGTATATCAGACAAAATTGAAGGATCTTCTTCTATAATAGTAGTTAAAGAAGAATCAAAGTTAGAGTTGCGACGTACTGAGGTATGTTGAACTGGACTAAAAGAAGCACCAAAATTATGAACAATAGTATCGTCCATATTGCAAGATTGCACGAAATCAGCAGAATGTATCACGTTAGCAGAAAGTAACTGGTGAAAAGATTTTGGCATAGTGGCGGCAGTAAGATTATGTTGCCGTTCCCAAGCAGCAATTTGTACCGGCGTACACACCTTTACACCATGTATCTGTCCGACAGTAAGGTCAGCGATAGGCGCTCTGAGCATACATGCGTGTATATAACCAGTGAAAAACGGTGTGGCAATGTGGACAATGGCAGTCGGAAAAATCTCAACTGTCCCACCGAATGTCACACATTTCAACATATTACCTGTAGCGCAAGATGGATGGACTAGAGACTGTCTAATTCCGACAGTCGTGCATCCAGAATCAAAAAGAACTGAGACTGGATTATTATTCACAAAACCTTTATGTAGAATAAGAGACCCTCTTCCGTCATGCGCAGCTGCGGCAGGAAAAGCGGGTAGAGGATGACCGCAACTCAAGGTAGTTATAGCCGTAGGTTGGAACAAAGTAGTGCAATCCGGGCACTGAGATGCTCTCTCGAAATCGAAAGCAGAGCAAGCAATAGTGTTAGAGACACCACTACCATTGCCACCTTGACCACCAGCACCCTGGGACCCCCGCCGAGCAGAGCTAGCATGGCGATACGATCTATCATTTGGAGATCTACCGTTGTATTGCGATCTCTCGCGACTATTATCTCTGTTAGAAGCATTATTATTTGCTCAATTGAAGCTATTGTTCTGATTTGAACCCCAGTTTGCATTGTCGCGATTGCTATTTCCCCTTTGATCAGAATATCTATTAAATGGGTTTTGTTGTTTCCGAGAAAAATTATTATAGGGTTGATAGTTTCTATTGAAGCTACCCCTACGAAAATTTCCATAATTGTTGGAACTAAAATGTTGAGGACCGTTAAATTGCCTCCAGTTCCTTGAAGAAGAATCATTACGTGATGGACCCCCTTGGTTCTTTCCAAAATTACGATTATCCCTCCTACCAAAGTTGCGCTGAGCACCTTGAAATTTGCGTCGAAAATTAGGGCCATATGGCATTGCCGACGCCACGGGTAAACCTTCTTCGACTTTAGAATTGCTAACCGTTACATTTGGATGTGCCGTGACATATTGGCAACAGTATTGTTCCATATCTTTCAAATTTGGAGGTTTTCGCTCATGTAGAAAGGAAAGAAAAGATTTATTAACTGACGACATGACTTTGTCGCGTCGCAATAAGTGCATAAGGGCTTCATTTATGTTTTCAGTTTTTGACATTTCAACCCAACGTGAAAACGTAAGGCGAATATTTGATATAAAGTCTGAAAAATCTTTCCCTGTCTCTGGCAACAGAGTCTTAAAGCGCAGACGATAACCTTCTTCATCCAGTTGGTATTTTTTTAATAAGGCCGCTCTGACAACATCATAGTTATTCTTGTCAGGACCTACCAACATACTTATAGTATTAAAAGCTTCACCCTTAAATAGCTTAATAAGTTGTTCACAATATTGCGATTTGTCTATCTTATGAGATTCGCATGAAAGTTCAAATCTATTTAGATAGAATGAAATATCGTCACTGGCAGAGTTGAAAACAGGCAATTTAATATCATAAGGTTTAGTATTTGCCTTATTAGAAGTTGTTTTGATTATTTTCCTCAATTTGAGCATTACCCATATTCACCATCTTTATTTTCTCCAGCTCCATAGCTAAGACTCTTTCCTCGTGTAGTCTTTGGTTTTCTTTAGCTTCTATCTGAAGTTTCTGTTTTCTCTCTTCAGCTTCTAATTTCTGTTTTCTCTCTTTAGCCTCCATTTGCATTTGGATTTTCCTATCTTCAGCTTCTCTTTGCTGTTGAATTTTTCTCTCTTCAGCTTCTAATTTTTGTTTTTCCATTTCCATTTTCTGGTTTTCAGCTTTCATTTGCATTTGCATTTTTCTATCTTCAGCTTCTCTTTGCTGTTGAATTTTTCTCTCTTCAGCTTCTCTTTGCTGTTGAATTTTTCTCTCCTCAGCTTCTAATTTTTGTTTTTCCATTTCCATTTGAAATTTTCTTTCTTCTGCTTGCATTTGCAATCTCCTATCTTCAGCTTCCATTTTCTGTCTTTCCACCTCCATTTTCTGTCTCTTTTCTTCAGCCTTCTGCGCCTTGGCATATTCAGCAAGTGCAAATTCTCTTACTTCCTTAATAGTCATATCAAGGGATTTCCCTTGCTCAATGAAGTAATCCAAAGTAGACGTTATGCTGGATTATATGAGACAAACACCTTGTGTAAATATATTACTTGAGAAACTCACTTTATGCCACTCAGGGGTCACAAGTCCTTAATCTAGAACCTGTATAATTACTTTAACTATAATAATATAATTAATCACCTATATATCTATTGTGCATTATAATGTTGACAATGTATGACACAATATATAGTACAGACAAGGAAGACAGAAACAAGATATAAATAACAAATGACAACGTTCATAGGAATCAACTAAAGTAAAAAGTAGAAATAAAGTGAAAAATATTACAAAGCTTCCAATGACAGCTGCGAAAAGTATACAAATGACAAAACAGTGTGATGCATGACATAATGTTGAAGTGTATAATGTTGAACGCTGTCTCCTGATTGTAGTAGGCCATAAGGTTGTCTATGCTTTATAGCGTTGAAAGGTCTGCTAGTATTGAGGCGTGTAGGATGACCACCATGAATGTTATTGTGCTGTAGATGTGAGTAGGGGTCAGGTCAACCCAGGTAGTACAATGCTGTTAATCTAGGTCACCAGGTGTCGAGGCACTGACAAGGTGCGTTGTTTACAACTAACTTCAACGCCATACAGGCCCTCAGGTGTGTAGTTGATCACAGCAGTATGTGGGTGACGTGATGTATGAGTGAGTATATATTTGACACGAATGGGTATAGGATCTTAGACAGTTCACTTCACACTCACTCAATTACATGTAGAAGTCAGAGAGTGTTGACAACTGCAGCTGACTTTACAATACTTTATTACAGCACTATTACGGAAGACATCGACATCAGGACATAGTCATTTGACAATACTCAGGAACAATGTAACATGACGACAGTTCAGTATAGTTTGCATCTACAAATCATCAGTAAGCTGTGCAAATAGGATGCTGATTTCACTCTAACTTTCTTCTACAGCCACAGCAAAAATATCCCGCATTCCCAGCGGGTTCTTGAATATGAGTTTACACCAACTCGATTCTAACACCAGCAAGTCAGATACATTGACTAGTATACAGCAGGCCGCGAAATATATGGCAGGCCTCTAGGTACAATGGCCTCTGGGGATTCCTTAGCAAACAGGGGAGTCAGACCCTGTTCAATCTCGTAATGTAACGTTCTTTGGGCATGCACAGGCCCTCAACAAATAATGTCAGCATACTTCAGCATAATTCGTGAGCTCCACTCACATATCATCGATGGACTCTTTTCCGCCCAGGGAAAAGTCACAGAGCTGGTAATAAATGTTATACATGTTTCTGAGACTAGAGGAAAATGAATCGAAGGGTAAATTACCTTGTCATTCCTTCAGAAAAACGCTAATAAACACACTCGTCTCCTAGACGCTTAGAAATATATTATGGGGAAACCATCTTTAGACGACCCACAGAGGACTTTCCTTCCCCAGGCTTGAAGCCAGAACAAGACGCTGAAAAAGACGTCTTGACGCTCTGAAAAACATCTCTCGACTCCCAGATCGGAAGTCTCTCTCAAGGAACCACAAAAACCTGCGCATGCGTTGTAAACGCCAAACCCTCTGAACTAAAATCAGGTGGGGCGATGTTGAACACATACCAGGAAAAGACTGACCATTCAAGCCATATATGGTCAGGCAATAAGACATTAGTTCTGGTTGCAAACATTCCAAGAAAAAGCTGACCATTCAAGCCTTATATGGTCAGGCAACCAGACCTTGGTTCTATTATTAAACCGCTAGGTTAAAACAAGTGTTAAATTCAACCCCTGTAAAACATGAGTAATATCCCTTTGATCAGGAATCAAAATTAATGTCTCCAAACTAAACAGGTACGTTTACCAGATTATAAACTCAGCAAAACTGTACGCAACAGTTTACTGCACCCCCCGGGAAAAAAATGAAACTTTTTTTTTCAAATACATCCAAGAGCAAGATTCATCAGGCTCATAACACACGAATGATGCGCGGATAAATGTATCACATATAAATATAATGCCTAATGTGAGGCTAAGTCGACGCATGGAGCGTCAGGTGAGAATATCTCTCAAACCATTAGAGAAAGCATTTCTCTAAGTATATACATATTCCAGGGAGGTGCCACCAACGTACACTACAGTGCTGGCAAAAGTTACATACATATAATATTATCTCACATGAAGTACCTTATCTTCAAGTCTAGCAATGAAACATCATCAAAAACAGCGGTGTAATTACCGCATTATAGAAATACAATCACCTTATCAATAAAAGGTTACATTATGTTAACATGTAATAACAATTTATTTCTAACATAATGTTTTATACAGAATTAACTAAGTTAATGAACAATGGTCCAGATCCTAGTATAAAAGGGCACATCTACTGTATCCTCCCACGGGTACGTAAGGACCTCATAATACGTCATGGTTGGCAAAATGTACAGATTCTCTCAAAACATCAACGTCTTGCTGAGAAAATACAAATAACACAATTCTATTTGACAACAGTTAAATTCTCTAATATACAGTAATCAAATATACATTCATAACTCTAAACTGTGGCCGAGTGAAATTCCGACCATTATATTGTGAGTATTAAACCCTCCTCTGTTATACCCGATACGGTAACAGAGAAAGGAAATCACACAGCACAATACCATGAATTCACGTAAAGTGAGAACAGACGTGCTGATATACAGTTATACTGTTATAAATCTCAAAGTGTATTAGGAAATCTAGGACACAATAGTTAAGTGGAATCATGAGGGCATCTAGACAGAATGTCTGCCATCACATTATCCGAACCACGGATAGCTCGTATCGTGTAATGAAAGGGGTGAAGAGCAATTGCATACCGAGTGGATCTCGAGCTCTTCAAGTTCTTACACTGAATAGCTGTAAGAGCTTTTTAGTCGGTTTCTACAATGAAATGCGCGCCAAGAAGGAATCTTTGTAACTTAAGAATTGACCATACCATAGCCAACAATTCATGGTCTAGAACCGAGTAATTCCTTTCTGCCGCATTCAGTTTCCTAGAGATATACATTACCGGATGCAGAGTTTCTGAATACTCCTGCATTAGTGCCGCCCCGATCCCAGTGGATGAGGCGTCACTACGAAGAACAAAAGTCTTATCAGTAGAAGGTAGCCTTAAGATAGGGGAGATGAGAATGAAGCTTTAATCTGGTCCAATGAAGACTAACATTCTTGGGACCAGTGCACCATATTAGGAGACCCTTTCTTCAACAGGGTTGAAAGAGGTGCCATAATAGAAGATAGATTCGGAATGAATCTTCCGTAAAATTGTATTAATCCTAAGAGACTGCGTACTTGCTTTTTTGTCTTAGGTATAGAAATGTTTAGTATTTTAGAAGTATTGTGGTCTTCTGTCATCAAGAGACCATGACCAACACGATGACCCAGGAAAGAGATTTCACCAAAACCAACAAAAGCTTTAGAGGGTTTTGCCGTCAAATTATTCTCGCGTAGAGTAGAGAGTAATTCGTATAAACCCAAATAGTGATCTTCCCAAGAATCACTGAAGAGGCAGATATCGTCCAAGTATGCAATGACATCTGAACGATATGAGAGAATTCGACGCATCATGCGTACGAAAGTAGCTGGGGCGTTCATAAGGCCGAAAGGCATGAAATTCCATTGAAACAAACCCCTAGGTGTTGAAAAAGCAGTGAGAGGTTTGGCACGTTCAGTTAAAGGAACTTGCCAATAACCTTTAGACAAGTCGAGTTTGGTAAAGAATCGAGAATTAGAGAGTCTATTAAGTAGCTCTTCTAATAAAGGCATAGGTTCAGTATCGAACTTCGTAACTTGGTTTAATTTGCGATAATCGACGCAATGGCGTATGTTCTTGTCTTTCTTTCGAACAATAACCATGGACGAAGAGTATGCTGAAGTGGATGGTTCAATTATTTTCAATCTTATCATTTCATCTAATTCTTTCTCGACCTGTGTCTGAAAGTGAATAGGAATAGGGTAAGGTCTAACCCTGATAGGATTATGGTCAGTAAGTATTATGTCATGTTCAATGACATGAGTGTGTCCAGGAATGTCAGTAAGGACATCCTGAAATGTTTGTAACATGGAAGAGACTTGTCGCTGTTCCTCAATAGATAAATTAGTAGAAACAGTAACGTTTTTCCATGATTCCGTAGAATGAAGTGGAATCATTGGAAGAGGAAGATTAACATCAGAGAAAATAGTTTCCTCATCCGGTATAACCGACAGGGATGAGTACTGACCATGTGGGACTGGAGAATCGTCCGTCGCATGGAAAATAGGTAGCAAATAGTCTGGTCTTTCATGAAATTCCGTGAGCATGTTTATATGAAAGGTTTTATGCTTTCCGTCAATATCGACAACATAGTCGACATTGGAAATTCTTGAGACTATAGTATGCGGACCTTTCCATGCAATAAGAAGTCTGTTTTCCTTACAAGTGAGCAAAACAAATGCTTTATCGCCAGGACAAAGTTGTCGTAGGCATCTATTCTTATTTGCAAACTGCCTTGCATTTTCTTTAGCAAATTCGGATGAGGAAGTTGCTAATTTGCATGCTTCGATAATCGTTTGCCTGAGAGCAATGACATACTCATATGAAGATTGTGTGTCACTGTCAATATTATCAGCAGTTATAAGATCAGGAAGTAAAGACACAGGACCGCGCGGTCGCGCGCCAAAGACAAGTTCAAAAGGAGAAAACCCTGTATGTTCGTTGGGGACCTCTCTATATACAAAGAGAGCAGCGGGTAAAACCCTGTCCCAATCCAGAGGATGATCCTCAGTTATCTTCCCAAGTAAGTTCTTGAGTGTTCTATTCAAACGCTCAACTAACCCATTAGACATTGGGTGATAAATACTACTCAAAGACCTTTTAATATGCAGAGTAGACATTACCTGCGACATAGTGTCTGATATCAATTGTGTGTCATGGTCTGACAATATTTCTCTGGGAAAACCCAAACGAGAAAATATCAGCCAAAGAGCGTCTGCGATATCGGCAGTGGAAATGCTCTTAAGAGGTATAGCCTCTGGCCAACGTGTGCACATGTCAACGCATGGAATTGTTACGGCAGATTTATTGGCATGGTCTGCTAGAGGTTAGCAGCATGCGATTTTAGGGGTTACAACGTGTAATGTAATGTAAAAATATTATTAGTCTAGTGAACGCTGTGACGTTTCAGCGTTAGTTGTCACGCACGGTGACCAAGAGACGAGACCCTTTTCTAGACGACCGTCGAACCGATAAGACGTGTCCTTGGAATGTTATATTGCCGGGCTTGTATTGCCGCACAATTATATTACATTAAATAATGGACCTGGGTCAGTCCAATGTGATAATGAAGAAAGATGAAGGTACAGGTTAGTAATTGACTAAACCTTGTCAACGTGAATTTATAGTCCGCCTTAGTTATTCTAATGCCAGACGCATAATCTCACTGTCGGTGTATTGGATTTTCCAACCACGCGTGCATACAGTTATGCGGTTCTGACTACTATGTTTTCAAGCTAGGAGACAAAGGACTGATTTGTAAAGGAATAATATATGAAGTATGAACTGCAACTTATTATGTATAATTCTTCATGATGACCATGTGTAAACTGTTCGTGTATGGAATCGATATAATAAATGTATGTGGACTCGAGAAAGGACTTATCAAATCTCTAACGTTAGAATTTGACTATATTATGAAGTTGACCATATTCTATCCCACCTTCGCGTACTTTACCATCAAGAGCACGATCTCATAATTTACTGAGAAAAGACAATGGATAAATAGATGTAAACGAAAATAGAAGAGCCAGTATAAACCAGCAAACTCTCGCAACGACTAGGGAACCAAACCAGCCCCATTAACAGTGTTAACGGCAACAGTGAAGCTAAGGGCAACAGTTCCTTTTAAGATCAAGTCGGCAAGAGGACATCAATTTATCCTAACTGTTACGGCAGATTTATTGGCATGGTCTGCTAGAGGTTAGCAGCATGCGATTTTAGGGGTCACAGCGTTCACTAGACTAATAATATTTTTACATTACATTACACGTTGTAACCCCTAAAATCGCATGCTGCTAACCTCTAGCAGACCATGCCAATAAATCTGCCGTAACAGTTAGGATAAATTGATGTCCTCTTGCCGACTTGATCTTAAAAGGACCAATAATATCTATAGCCATCTTCTGAAACGGCCGAATAGGAACGTCTGCAGCCTGGATAGGTGCAGCATGTCGCGGACCTCTCGATTTAACCTCTTGACATATTTTGCAAGATCGGCAATAAATGCGTATGTCCTTATTCACAAATGGCCAAAAGAAAGCCGCAAGAACTCTCGACCTAGTGCGAGAAAAACCCATATGTCCAGCACACTGAGAGTCGTGAGCATGTTGCAGAATTTGGACTCTCATACTCTTGGGCACTAGAATTTGTGAATGCCTAGACGTAGATGAGTCTTGTATCATACGCACAAGTACACCATTCTTCATTGTAATCCAAGATTTTGGATTTGTGTTCTGATTTGGATCACCTTTTTTCGCCAGAATGAAGAATTTTTTTAAAGAAGGATCATCTTCTTGCAGTTTTATAAAAGTGTCACGCGAAATTACCAAGTGATCATCTTGGCTATGCACTTCATTACCTTCAGTCGATGAAGTTTGAGGCATATTAAGAGCTTGTGCTCTTGTGACCACTGCATTGGACATGATGGATATTTTGTTCTTCCCAAGCAGCTATCTGCTGCGGGGTGCATTCCCTAACTCCGTGAATACGACCGATAATAAGATCAGCAATAGGATTCGGCAGAAGACACGCGTGGACATCTCCCGTAAAGAAAGGAGTAGCAATGTGAACGATAGCAGTTGGATACTTTTCCAAAGTACCACCAAATGTTACACATTTACCACTTTTCCCGTCGCACAGGAAGGATATATAAGAGATTGTCTAACTCCGATAGTAGTACATCCAGAATCAAAAAGGACTGCGACTGTATTATTATTCACTAGTCCATTATGCAAGATAAGAGAACCTCTCCCGTCATGTGCAGCTGCAGCAGGAAGAGCGGGAAGAGGGTGACCACAACTCAAGGTAGATACAGTAGTAGGTTCAAATAGTGTCGGGAATTGGGGGCATTGAGATGCTCTCCCAAAATCGAAAGCAGAACATGTGATAGCACTAGTATTACCTTTATTATTGTTTGCTTCATTACTAACTACCTGTGACTCTTGTTGAGCACAGTTAGCATGACGACACGATTTATTATTATTGTGTCGAGCCCTACCACGACTATTATTTCTTTTATAGTTATTGTTATCTGATCTATTGTTATCATTGTTTTGGTTTGAATTGCAGTTTTTACAATTATGGTTATCATTTTCTTTTTGCTGAAAATATCTACCATATGAATTTTGTTGTCTCCTTGGATAGCTAGTATAGTTCTTACTATAACTACCCCTGCGAAAGTTTCTATAATTGTTTGCTCCATAATATCGAGGACTGTCAGATCTCCCCCAGTTCTTTGAAGAAGAACTATTACCATATGGATCATTATCTTCTTCTTCTTCGATCCTTAACCACCGACCGTCAAAGCAGTCAGTGGCCATCACGCCTAGTGGCGTCTTGTAGGGCAACAACAAATTGATTCCACTTTGCACGGTCGGTGGCCATCCTTCGTACAGTGCCCCAACTCTGGTTCATTCTTTGCATCTCAGCCTCCACAGTCCTCCGCCAAGTTGTTTTTGGTCGGCCTCTCTTTCGCTTTCCTTCAGGGGTCCAAAGCATAGCTGTTCTTGTGATGGCATCGGGGTCTCTTCTGAGGACATGACCAACCCAGCTCCAGCGTCTGCCAGCTATGATGGTATGCATGTCCTCTTGCTTGCTACGAGTAAGCAGATCTTGGTTGGTGATGGTATTCGGCCAAAAGATTCGGTGAATTTTTCTTAGGCATGTTGTGTGAAAAGAGGACAATTTTGACATTTCCTTCTCTGTGACTCTCCAGCATTCCGCACCATAGAGAAGCACAGAAAGCACGCAACTCTGGTATAATCTTAATTTTGTGCTTGTGCTGTATTGGGAGGACTTCCAGTTGTTATTTAGGCTAAAGAAGGCTGTTCTTGCCTTATTCATTCTGATGTTGATGTCTTTGCCTGCCCCACCGTCTGGTGTTACTATGCTTCCTAGGTATGTGAAGGTATCTGTCTGTACCAGTTGCTGATTCCTTACTGATATGGGCTCAGGGTTGCTCACATTGAGCGTCATGACCTCAGACTTCTTTAAATTGATATGGATCATTATGATCCTGTGTAAAGTTACGACCATTTTTCATGTCAAAGTTGCGTTGACCACTTTGAAATTTATGATGAAAGTTAGGACCAAACGGTGCTGCAGAAGCAACTGGCAAACCCTCCTTAACTTTAGAATTACTAACAGTTACATGAGGGTGCGCAGTGACATACTGGCAACAATGGTCTTCCATTTCTTTTATGTTTTTAGGTTTACGCTCATGTAGAAAGGCAAGAAAAGACTCATTGACAGATGACATAACTTTGTCTCTAAGTAATAAGTCCATAAAGGCTTCAAATGTATGTTCTGTTTTAGACAGCTCAATCCATCGTGTGAACGTAAGATGTATTTTCGAGATGAATTCTGAGAATTCTACCCCAGTTTCTGGTAACATAGTCTTAAAGTAAAGACGATAACCGTCTTCGGTAAGTTGATATTTCTTTAACAAGGCTGCCCTGACAACATCATAATTATTCTTGTCAGGCTCATCTACCATGCCTAACATATTTAAAGGTTCACCTTTAAGTATCTCCGACAACTGATTAACATATTGTGACTTATCTACCTTTTGAGTTTGACATGACTGTTCAAATCTATCCAGGTATAACGTTATATCGTCAATGGAAGAATTGAAAGCAGGTAGCTTGACCTTGTAAGTAGCTGCATTTGTCTTATCAGAAGTTGACTGTTTATTTGGATCATTACCCATATTCATCAACTTCAATTTTTCTAACTCCAAAGTTAAGAGTTTTGCTTCATGTTCCATTCTTGCTTTTCTCTCCTCGGCTTCTCTGTCTAATCTTTTATTTTCAGCCTCAGATTCTATCCTTTTCTGCTCGGCTTCTCTTTCTAATCTTTTATTCTCAGCCTCAGCTTGTATCTTTTTCTGCTCGGCTTCAGCTTGTATTTGCATTTTCTTTTCTTCAGCAGCAGCTTGAAGTTTTCTCTCCTCAAATTCTCTTTGTTGCTGAATTTTTCTCTCTTCAGCTTCTCTTTGTTGCTGAATTTTTCTCTCTTCAGCTTCTCTTTTTTGTTTTTCCATTTCCATCTGGAATTTCCTTTCATCTGCCTGCATTTGCAATCTTAAATTTTCAGCTTCTATTTTCATTTGCTCCTTTTCCATCTTCTGTCTCTTTTCTTCTGATTTCAATGCCTTGGCATAATTAACAGAAGCGAATTCCTCCAATTTCTCACCAGTCTTACCAAGGGCTTTCCCTTGCTCAATAAAGTAGTCTAATGTAGACATTCTGTCTAATAATATGCTATTAGTACCTGTGAGATAATAACACTATTTCAATCTCAGTGGGAACAAGTCTTTTAAAGAACTTGTATAGCTACCTCACTTTATCCCAATCTCTGTGAGAAACAAATCTTTTATACAGTACTTGTATAATCACCTTTATAATAATAACACCATCAATCAATTTTATATCCCAAGTACACTAAATATGACTAAATATATATAAACAGTGTATGACAACAATGAATAACGTAAACAAAGAACAAGTATCAAGGACAATACAATAACATTCACAGAAATCAAATAAATTATACAGCGAAACTAAAGAAAATATCACAAACCATGTGATGATTACTGCGAAAAATGTAACAAAACAAATGACTCAACCGTGTATAAACATAAATGTGTATAAAACTAAACGAAAGGAAGAGGAGGCGGACAGGTACAAACAAATGAAATCAAAACTAAAGAACAGAAAAAATATAACAAAAACAACGAAAAAAAAGTACACCTCGTCACAACTAAACAAAAATATCACGAAAGCATCAAAACGTCGCTGGCTATTTCCGCAGTGGGAAATCCGTGATAAGTCCCTATAGAACGCTATTATAGGCCCTCTGCAACGTGGCATACCCTATAACAGACACCACCCAACCTGAAAACCAGCAGAAATATAACACATAAATAACATGTAAAAAAAAACATGTAATATATAAACAAAGATTGTGTAGAGAGGAAGGTTTAACTACACAATAGGATGGCACAATTCACTACAATTAACATGCCACTTAACTTATGATCCAATCTTATCGTCTACAACATCAACAAGGAAGCACTGCAGTCAGCATTCTAAGGAAAGAAGATCCAACGCTGAAGGGTACTTCTGTAGTTGCTTCTCAAACGATAATATGCTGTAATCGGAACTTGGCCTTCTAAAGAATGGTGACAACAATAGTATCGGAACTTGACCTTCCGTGACTACAGTAATGACAATAGTATCGGCACTTGACCTTCTGAATACCACAATGACAATGGTATCGGCACTTGACCTTCTGAATACACCAACGACAATGGTATCGGCACTTGGCCTTCTGAATTATACAGGCTCAGGAAACGTGGAACTGTCAACAATCACGAAGTTGACAACAGCACGCTAATAGCCCCATCAAGCTGGCTCACCATAATGTTGCATGACATAATGTTGAAGTGTATAATATTGAACGCGGTTTCCTGATTGTAGTAGGCCATAAGGTTGTCTATGCTTTATAGCGTTGAAAGGTCTGCTAGTATTGAGGCGTGTAGGATGACCACCATGAATGTTATTGTGCTGTAGATGTGAGTAGGGGTCAGGTAAACCCAGGTGGTACAATGCTGTTAATCTAGGTCACCAGGTGTCGAGGCACTGACAAGGTGCGTTGTTTACAACTAACTTCAACGCCATACAGGCCCTCAGGTGTGTAGTTGATCACAGCAGTATGTGGGTGACATGATGTACGAGTGAGTATATATTTGACACGAATGGGTATAGGATCTTAGACAGTTCACTTCACACTCACTCAATTACATGTAGAAGTCAGAGAGTGTTGACAACTGCAGCTGACTTTACAAAACTTTATTACAGCACTATTACAGAAGACATCGACATCAGGACATAGTCATTTGACAATACTCAGGAACATTGTAACATGACGACAGTTCAGTATAGTTTGCATCTACAAATCATCAGTAAGCTGTGCAAATAGGATGCTGATTTCACTCTAACTTTCTTCTACAGCCACAGCAAAAATATCCCGCATTCCCAGCAAGTTCTTGAATATGAGCTTACACCAACTCGATTCTGACACCAGCAAGTCAGATACATTGACTAGTATACAGCAGGCCGCGAAATATATGGCAGACCTCTAGGTACAATGACCTCTGGGGATTCCTTAGCAAACAGGGGAGTCAGACCCTGTTCAATCTCGTAATGTAACGTTCTTTGGGCATGCACAGGCCCTCAACAAATAATGTCAGCATACTTCAGCATAATTCGTGAGCTCCACTCACATATCATCGATGGACGCTTTTCCGCCCAGGGAAAAGTCACAGAGCTGGTAATAAATGTTATACATGTTTCTGAGACTAGAGGAAAATGAATCGAAGGGTAAATTACCTTGTCATTCCTTCAGAAAAACGCTAATAAACACACTCGTCTCCTAGACGCTTAGAAATATATCATGGGGAAACCATCTTTAGACGACCCATAGAGGACTTTCCTTCCCCAGGCTTGAAGCCAGAACAAGACGCTGAAAAAGACGTCTTGACGCTCTGAAAAACATCTCTCGACTCCCAGATCGGAAGTCTCTCTCAACGAATCACAAAAACCTGCGCATGCGTCGTAAACGCCAAACCCTCTGAACTAAACTCAGGTGGGGCGATGTTGAACACATACCAGGAAAAGACTGACCATTCAAGCCATATATGGTCAGGAAATAAGACATTAGTTCTGGTTGCAAACATTCCAAGAAAAAGCTGACCATTCAAGCCTTATATGGTCAGGCAACCAGACCTTGGTTCTATTATTAAACCGCTAGGTTAAAACAAGTGGGATAACAACCACTGTTAAATTCAACCCCTGTAAAACATGAGTAATACCTTTTTGATCAGGAATCAAAATTAATGTCTCCAAACTAAACAGGTACGTTTACCAGATTATAAACTCAGCAAAACTGTACGCAACACAGTGTATAAAAGAATTTAACTGAAAGATAGAAAGGGGAGAAAAACACTCACAAACAAATTAATCAAGAACTAAAGAACAGAGGAAAATAGAACGAAAACAACACTAAGACATCACGTCACATCTAAACAATAATAAAATGACTAAATTCGGCGTAACCAGAGTATGCCCCGAATTATCAAGGGATCTTTTACGACACGAACTTAGACAAAACCGTCCCTTTAGAACGCTTTCGTGGGCCCTCGGTGAAGTGGGATACCCTACAAAAGTCTCCACCCAACCTGCCCGCTGAAATATGACATATATAACACAGAATACAAAAAACAAGGATCTAATAAAGGAAGGCTTAATCACAACACACAGAGGAACAGTTTAAAAACAAATAGCCACTTATCTTTCGAAGGAAAAAATCCTGGCCTCCGAAACCACAGCAAAGATGTACACAGCTAATACAATCCGAAGAAATCTACTGGCGCTCGATGTCGGAACTATAAGGTAACAGCGGCAATGATGTACATAGATAATCCCGTGTGACGAAGTCCAACGGTGATCATCACTGGAACTTCGAGGTAACGGCCCACAAGAAGAAGTACAGCAACACTGGAACTCTTGACTTGAAACTTGAGCTTGTACGATAATATTCTTCAATCAGTTGATAACACCCCAAAATGCTGGCTCACCACTGATACAACGTCAGTTTTTTTTAAGGATAAGAGACTTCTGGGCAACACCGGGTACTTACAGCTAATCGTGGCCGACTGATGTGTGTGTGTGTGTGTAGATATGGACGCGAATGAGTAAAGGCTCTTGAAGTAATACAGTAGCAATCACACATCAATGCACACATGGGAGTCAGGAAGGTTTTGAACTTCAAGTACAGTTCTATACTGTTTATTACGCCACAGTAACAAAAGTAGACATCATAACAGCACGCTGACAATAGGTCACAGTTCTAAGCATCTCATGGGAATAACGACAGTTCAATTCATCTGTATATATTATAAATGGTGCTTATATGTAAAAGAGCCGTATTAGTTCCTGGCTTTACAGTAATGTAAATATGCACTCAAACATCTCTGGCAGTATGGTAAATAAGCCGTATAAGTTCCTGGCTTTAAATTAATGTAAATATGCACTCAAACATCTCTGGCAACATGGTAAATACGCCATATAAGTTCCTGGCTTTAAATTAATGTAAATATGCACTCAAAAATCTCTGGCAATATGGTAAATAAGCCGTATAAGTTCCTGGCTTTAAATTAATGTAAATATCCACTCAAAAATCTCTGGCAATATGGTAAATAAGCCGTATAAGTTCCTGGCTTTAAATTAATGTACATATATCTATATCGTCAGACTCCACATAACTCATGGGAGAAAAACACCTTCCCTATAGTAATAATCTGTCGACCTTCACAAATCTCTCTTATCGGAGATATCGACATAATGGCCTATCCGTGGCCCGAAAAAATCTTTAACAACATCCATTCTGCAGAATATATATATATATAAGCTTTTATATCCACGGCTTTATGAAAAACTTAGGAAAATATCGAAATCCCTTTTGCCAAAAACAATACTCCATATTGGGACACACTGACCATAATTGTCAGTCCCTTCTCGCAGCTATCACCGCATTCGAATTGTCACGAAAAATCCCCCCGCCTAAAAACAGCTCAGTCCAAAAATTCATCTCAGCGCAGATTTAGCCCTGAGATGAATTTCGTTCACCAACGTTCCAGAACATTCGCGAAAATACGCGAAGTTATTTTAAACACATAAACAGCTAAACAAGGGAGCTAACACAGGTCCGGCCTGTACTTACAAGTATTTTACTGATAAACTCCCCTAGACTACAATTAGTGCTTAACAGTCTGGTTGGGCATGGAGCTGGTTACCCCATCTTGTAAAAAATTTAAACCCCAAAAAAACTTCAACAAACATTGACAAGTCAATTAAGGAAAATAAAACACAGCCATCCAAGACAGGGGAAGGTCCTCTCACAGGGAGGCGTATGATGCAATACAGAGAAAGCCGAAAGGAGTCTGTGTTACTGACTAACCTTCTTTCTTCTAGGAGAACTTCCAGATTTGGCACCTGGAATGTTTGGACATTAAACGAACAAGGGAAAGTGGCACAAGTAGCAGTAGAGATGAGTGAATATAAAATCGAGGTTCTGGGAATGTGTGAAACAAAGTGGAAGGCGGTAGACAAGAAGAAACACATCACAGGTGAATTGGTGCTGTCCTCAGGGCATGAAGACGAAAGTTCACACCACAGTGAAAGGGTAGCTCTTATGTAATCTAAAGAAACACAGAAAGCACTCATTGAATGGGAAGCTGTTGGATCCAGAATAATAACAGCTACTTTTAAAACAGCTAAAAAGAAAATAAATGTAAATGTCATCCAATGTTATGCACCAACTAATGACAAAGAAGAGTCTGTGAAAGAAGCATTTTATACTAGACTACAGGAAATTATGGAAAAAGTAAAAAGAAGAGACATCACAATTTTGATGCGTGACATGAATGCAAAGATAGGTACAGTCAACACCGGCTTTGAAGAAGTCATGGGAAAACATGGGCTAGGAATAATGAATGAAAATGGGGAACTATTCTCAAACTTCCGTGCTTCAAATCAACTGGCTATAGGAGTGTAGTGAAGTGAAACCGTATCACAACACGCTCAAATTCCCCGCTCAAAAACGAACTAGCTATCGTAATTTTAAATCTATAAATAACTACAGTATTTGAAATTGGTCTGAGGGTCCAGTCAAATTTACCGCCAACATTTAACTAGAGTATTTGAATTTTTCTAAGAAAACAAGTTCAAAGTTACCCCCCCCCCCCTCTCTCTCACACACCCATCCCAATATTTATCGAAGGACGTAGTAAAATTTAACAACCAATCAAATCGTTACCTCTTTTTTGTAAGGACAAGAAAATGTTGGTTCAAGTGGAAATAATGCCTATTTTGAGTTTTTGACCGAACTTAGATAATTTATTTCTCGATAACTACAGATAATTAAAATAAAAGGGATATCTCAAATTATAGCGCTGATATTGCTTAACATATAGACATAGAGATTCAGTCATAGAAAAATTATCTTAACTTAGAAAAATTTAATTTAGTAATATTTTCACATCAGGTTAAGATCAAATTTAATTACAAAAAATTAACCCCATTTGAATGCAAAGGAATAACTAAAGGAAAGCTATAAAGGAAAATTATCACTTTTGATAATTAAAATCGGTTTACAAATAACTATGATATAAAATAAACAAATTCGGTCAGATTAGACAAACACGCTTAACACTGCTCAATACTATAGCCTAGGAAATAGTTAACTTTTTTTTGACTCGTCATCTGATTGGTTGGGTGAAGTGGGATAAAAATTAACAACTTCTTGTAAAGTCCGCCATTGACGACAAAGCTTCCATACCAAGCTGACATTATTGAAAGAGACAGAGGGACAAGCCTTTGCCGTTTGTACTGAGAGCTGAGAGGCTATAGCCCTTTACTGTCGGGTCGCTTGTGTGTGTGAATATTCTTTACTTGAGGGTAAGACAGATAATTTTATTTGCATAATTTATTAGTCCTGTAGGTAACCGGCTATCTGTGTACCTTACTCGTTTTCGATACTACCGCTGGGGAAAATGTGATGTCACGACGACCTAAGTAGGAATGTGCCTATAGCAGGCTTATTCGGAGTGATATTGTGTAAAATGGTTGCCAATTGGCTTTACAAATTTGCGACTGTAAGTGCAATATTAATAAATTGATATTGTCTTTTGGAATGACACACTGTTTAAATAACATGTGAAAACATATAGGGAATGTTCGAGTGAAGTAATCAACAGGTCACAAGCAATATTGTAGCCACCATGACTATTGTATGGAAGACAAACAGGAAGGAGGGACATTAACATAGACTAAATACTGAAGAAGACTGATTACACCAAGCTGAGTGAAGACAACAGAATTTAAGGTCTGGTGCGACTTGTTAGCACAAGTGGCTGACCTAGGTAGGTATTAATACAGTTTAGAGGTGAAATTGATAGAGGCAGATGTTACATAGAAGGGATTGTCCTTCTTATTTCAGGTTGAATTACAAAGTACCTCGTTGCTGCAGTAGCCTGAAAGGAAGAACATGTTGGAGTGATTGCTCATGCTACAATTTGAAGCTAGCTCTTTTTCTTCAGTCAGGAGTCACAACGTTGGTGTACAGGCCTAAGAGTGACAAAAACAGCTGCAATAACCCATTTACAGATAAGTGCTTTATATAGGCACTGATACCTCATCCTAAAACATAATTTCACCAATAAAAGTATACCACCTGGGAGTGATGAAAATAACAGACCTTACAGTATAGAATTAGTGATAATATCAAGAACTGTGGGTATATTCATTCCAGTGACTTTGTGTTGTACAAAAATGGACAGAGTTTCCAAAAATATTTATTTTAGCATGTAAATAACCTTTTCTTGAGTTTGAGAATTCCTGTTCCAACAAGATTGAGGTACAGGAATATTAAATTATAAATACTTTCAAACAGTCTTGCTTAATTATCTTTAAAGTTAAAGTTCTGTTTTGAAATTCATGTCTGTTAGAATACATTACCCTAGACACATTGCCAAATAACAACACACAGTTAACATACTCTTGGTGAGATCTCAAGAGGTAGGAGATAGGGACCCAGAGAACTTCATCATCATCATTCCTTACTCTGGGAACTTACATAGCTGGACCTCACCTTGATTGTCTATACACCCTTGCTCTTTTCAGAGAAGGGGGTATTTCTCATAAGACCAGTCTCTTATCTGGCCCTATCCTGGTATCGTCTGATACATCTATTTGTCCAGGATATCCTATAATTAACAACATCTAAACCTCTTATCAATGTAGTGGGGGCTCGTCCGGGATTAATTTTCCACCATACCCTGGGACTTTTTAATGTGGGGAATAATAGATAAATAAATATAAAATACAATTAAAATACTTGTGGTGAAATTGGATGAGCTGTCAGTGCCTATAGTTAATTAAATTAGTAATATTTGCTAATTTATGATATAAACTGTTAATAATTTGTGTAAAAGTGAGAGAATGGCAGACTTGGCCAAATTTAGATCTGCTACAGTGCAGACGGCAAAAGAACTTGGCATGAGTGGGGACATTCTGATTCAGTATGTTACTTCTGAATGTGATAAATTTATAGAACGTGATAAGGAAGATAGGAAGTTAGAAGCAGAAAAGAAATTAGATGGTTTAGAAATTAGAAAATGTTAATGTAATGTATTAGTTTTGTTTGATCCAAGGGGAAGTAAACCTTAAAATGCTTGTTGTACAGGTTGGATTTTCAGCTTGTTTGCTTGTTAGCTGTTGAATTGTTTAAAAAAATATCTTCTCGAAGTTTCGAGAGACAGCGAGTACAGAAGGCGTGGTGAACGTTGGTCATCTCAAGTCTGAGATGAATTTATTCTGAGTTGTTTTGAGCTGTGTATGATTGGCTCTCGCGGCTAGCCCGCGTATGGGGATTAACTGTGCTGTGTGAGAGCAGCTGATTCTCGTGATAGTTTGCTCTGGGCGTTTGACCGGGCGGGTCAGTGATATTTTGGATAGTGTGTGCCTGCGCAGAGTACTAGGAAGATGTCTAACGGTGTTTTTTCGCTGTGTGTGTACGGGATATTTTGTAACTGCAGTGTAGGCAGTCCCTTTTGGATATTGATGTGAATTTAAGCCATGGAGATGATTGAAGAGATTTGTGGGGCCATATTATTGTAACTGCCGTGTGTGCAGTCTTTTGAGTATTCTGAGATGATTGAAGAGATTTGTGGGGCCATATTATTGTAACTGCCGTGTAAGATCTCTTTTGAGTATTCTGAGATGTGAAGAGATTTATGAGGCCATATTATCGTAACTGCCGTGTGTGCAGTCTTTTGAGTAGTCTGAGATGTGAAGACATTATGAGGCCATATTATTGTAACTACCGTGTGTGCAGTCTTTTGAGTGTTCTGAGATGTGAAGAGATTTATGAGGCCATATTATTGTAACTGCCACGTGTGCAGTCTTTTGAGTAGTTTGAGATGTGAAGACATTATGAGGCCATATTATCGTAACTGTCGTGTGTGCAGTCTTTTGAGTAGTCTGAGATGTGAAGACATTATAAGGCCATATTATCGTAACTGCCGTGTGTGCAGTCTTTTGAGTAGTCTGAGATGTGAAGACATTATGAGGCCATATTATCGTAACTGCCGTGTGTGCAGTCTTTCAAGTAGTCTGAGATGTGAAGGCATTATGAGGCCATATTATTGTAACTGCTGTGTGTGCAGTCTTTTGAGTAGTCTGAGATGTGAAGACAATATGAGGCCATATTATGGTAAACTGCCATGTGGGCAGTATTTATAGCGCTGAGATATACTTCGTGCTTTTCGCTGTAAACTGTGTATTTAATGTCAACGTGATTGTGTTGTGACGTAATAAACCATTATTAAATGTCACCGGTCGTTTCAACGCTCCATGACTCCCATGTACGTACCTGTGATGTGAGTGACTGTACCAACACACACCCACTTCAACATTCCAGACACAGCGACAGAAAAGTACCTCATATTTATAATTAGCCTGTGTGGCGTGTATAAGTAAAGTAATAACATTAACAGTATTTATAATGGCCATATACTTTCATTAACAGTGGAGCTGTCTATCCATACTTTAACTATAGTGGCCATAATGAGGTGTTTGCATCAGTAGTGGCCGTAAGAAGAAGTCGGCGTTATCAGTGGTGGCAAATGACTTATTGCAACAGTGGTAAGCTAGATTTACGGGGTGTCACACCCACACGACATTCGCATTACAAGATGTGCAGCGATTACAGTTCTGCTTTGCCTATTGAAATTTTCAAGTAGACTTTGACAGTATTTGTGTTGGCATGTGAAGGGAAGATTACAGAAGTTTATCTGCGTGTACAAGAAGGCATCCGTTACGTGCAGTTTTTCATAACTGATAATGTAGTCTGTCTGTATGCTTGTTATATTTTGAATAAGATTTTTGGGTCTAATGTATTTTTCATTGGAACCAGAATCTAAGGGCGAATACTCATCTTACGCTTTGAGGGAAAGTAAATATGTAGTTACTCCGCTTTTTAGGATACCAGCTGACTGGATAGGTCAGAGGGGATGCGAACTGCGCATGTCCAACGGAGAGGTTTTTTGAAGAAGATTTCCGGCGGGAGGCCGTGTTTTTTTGTTCTGGGTCTGTCAGACGGAACGTCTGATTATTTCTCTGCATTGCCTTTTGGGGATGGAAACTCTTCCACTATATTTAGAGTCCCCTGTGTTATTTCTGTTCGTCAGGAAGACGGCAGTTGCTTCTAAGTTGTGTTAGGAATTCGTATCAAGGTAAAATATCGAAACTTTCACACTTCCTTTGTAAGGATCATAATTTTGAGTCAACCAGTGACAAGAGCTCACAAATGGTTGGAAGGCAGAGTATTCCTCTTGTTACGCTCGTTGGAGCCATCTAGGACTGTTTTCTAGATTTACACACAGAGACCCATGAGAATCGATAATATTCTACTACCCGCATGATTGGCGGTGTATTTTGAACGTAGACACTTATGTCTACAGAAGAGGAATCCACAGTGTTTACTGTTTGATAAAGGCCTAATATATATAACTATCTGGAGTGGAAGAACAGATGGGTTATTAGCTATTGCTATTGCAACTTTGAAAATGAAAACTCGCCGGATGTACAAGGGAGTTGTATAAGCCTATCTTCGAAAGGACAGCCTAACTTCGATACGTCCGATTAGAAGGATGGACTATGCTAATTTCGTCGCCCGCCATGTTTGGGAGGTCGACTTAAGAAGAATGACTTTGATGAGTCAGAAAGAAACTGTTGGATGTTTATACAGTATTTACCCGTTGTGTAATACGAGGTTTTTCTGCTAGTTGTGGAATGAGAGAGAAACTGGAGTCTGCAACACGTTGATAATCATATAATTATTGGAACTTATGTACATGCCATTGTTGTGAACTGTTTTCATATCCGCCATGTTCCTGTGTCATGCTTACATGGAGGTGTCTTCGTCTTGTTGCTGTGACCATAATAAATGATCAGAAACGTACACAGCTGTTCACCTATATTTTGACTCCATATCTGTAACACGTACAACATATTCTTCCATCAACTTCACATCTACATCCTTCAAGATGATGAATGCCACACACACTCTTGTACGTTACGTGTTGTGATACCAGTCTGCACTGATACCTAGATGTCCACCTTGACGAACTACCATGTCACACATTCGTGATTAGTCATATTACAGCACGATACATCACCAGCTACGACCACCATAGCAGTATATATATATATATATATATATATATATATATATATATATATATATATATATATATATATATATATATATATATATATATATATATATATATCAGCCTTACTGCATCAGTTGAACATATGCATTGCACACATATTGGTAACAGTGGTGAACAAATACGTGGGTTTACGAGGTGAGACTCTACACAGACGTTACCTTCGTCAAATTGTAAAGTACCCTGCGTTGCCTGTGAGACTCTGATTTTCTATGCAGACGTTATTGTGCAGAACGTAAAGTACTCGGTGTTGATGGTCAAAACTGCTCTTTATAAGGCTATGTGTCATGAACGTTGTCATTACTGTTTTGAAGAACAAAAATCCGATTTAACATCGCCACAGTTTGTGAAGCAGAACCAGTAGTATATTTTTCATCGGTGGAGCTTCCTGTACTGCTCTATATTGAACTTTGTAATAGTTTAATTTAGAAGTAATTATTTATTAAAGTGGCAGTGCTATTGTATTAGAATAACATCTGAGCCTTCTGTGCAGCACATTGCATTACATTACATTATATGAAATATATATATATATATATATATATATGTTTAAGTGTTACAAGTAATAGTTTGTGTATATGTTTTGTGGGAGGTTGGGTGTGTGACTAATATAAGATATACCACGTGATAGAGGTCTTGTATTAGTGTTCTGTAGGTGCGGTTTTCTTAATTGAAAATCTGCTAGCGACAATTCGTTGCTATTTGTGTTAGTTGTGATGAGGTGTGTTTTTTCTTCGTTGTTTTTGTAACATTTTTTTATTCTACAGTTTTGATAAAATTTGTTTGTATTTGTAGGTCTACTCTTTCCTGTCATTTAGTTCTATAGATTTTATGTTTATACACTGTGACGTCAGTTGTTTTGTTTACATTTTCGCAGTTATCATCACATCCTTTGTGAGATTTCCTTCATTTTAGATTTTTAGTTGACTTCTGCGAATGTTATCGTAGTGTTTTGAATATTTGTCTTCGTATTATTGTTATTGTGTGGCTTGCTATTGGTACACATACTTAGACATACACTATTGACATTTTGATTGAATTTATGATATAAATGTCTGATGATATTGTTATCATAGAATAACCATATAGTTCTTACAAAAGACTTGTCTTCAAAAGACATTGAAATTAGGGGAGCTGATTATACAAGTTTTGTTAAAAAAACTTGCTCCTGTTTGGTTGAAATAAATTAAATTGTTATTTCATAGATATTAGTGACATATTGTTAGACATTATGTCGACTTTAGATTACTTCATTGAGCAAAGGAAATCCATGGGCAAGACTGGTGATAAGTTGGAGGAGTATGCTACCAGTCAATATGAAAAAGCACAAAAGGCTGAAGAGAGAAAACAAAAAGCTGAGGAGAAAAGATGGGAATTAGAATTTGAACAAAAGAAATTGCAGATGCAGGTGGACGAAAAGAGATTCCAAATGGAAATGGAAAAACAAAATAGAGAAGCTGAACAAAAGAGATTAGACAGAGAAGCTGAGGCTGAACAAAAGAGGTTAGACAGAGAGGCTGAAGAAAGAAAAGAAAAGGCAAAGATGGAACATCAAGAGAAACTTTTAGCTTATGAGTTAGAAAAGTTGAAATTGACAAACATGGGTAATGTTAATCAGTCATCTGGTGGTAATGTTAAACCTTTTATTTACAAGATCAAGCTACCAGCATTTAATCCATCCAGTGACGATATAACAGTTTGGCTAGATAGATTTGAACATTCTTGTCGAAATCATAATGTGGATAGATCAAAATATGCTAATCAGTTATCGGAGATACTGAAAGGTGACACTCTGACTAGTTTAAGCTTCATAGAAGAGGCTGACCAGAATAATTATGATGTTATCAGAGCAGCCTTGTTAAAAAATATCAATTAACAGAGGAAGGTTACCGTCTTTTGTTTAAGAAAATGGTACCTGAATCAGAGGTAGAATTCTCAGAATTCATTGCAAGGACACGTCTTACATTTAATCGTTGGATTGAGTTGTCCAAAACAGAAAAGACACATGAAGCCCTTATGGACTTGTTGCTCAGAGACAAGATTATGTCAAGTGTAAATAAACCATTCCTTGAATTCCTACATGAGCGTAAACCCAAGACACTAAAAGAAATGGAAGAATATTGTACCCAATACGTCACTGCACATCCGGACGTAGCTTTTAGCAATGCTAAGGTTAAGGAAGGCATGCCAGTTGCTTCGGCAACACCATACAACCCTAATTATTCACACAAATTTCAGGGACCACAAAACAGGTTTGATAAAAAGGATAACCATAATAGTTATCAAAACCAAGGTAACCAATCATTTCAAGGTTCTTCTGCGAAGTACTGGAGACGAGCTGACAGCCCTCGATTCAGGGGTGGTCACAATTATAGGAATTTCCGCAGAGGAAGTCATTATAGAAACTATCCAAGTTATCCATCATGGAGACAACAAGATAATAATTATAGAGATACTCATTATAATGAACATGATAATGGTAACCATGAGAACTATGACTCAAACCCAAATAGGGGTTACAATAGAGGAAACAATAATGATTACAGATGCAATAATAATCGAGGTAGATCACAATACAAAAAACTTAAATCACATTATCAGGCAAACTCTGCACAGCAAGAGTCACATGAAGCCTATAAACAGACTAAAGATAATAATGACGCTAATAATATGGCATGTTCCGCTTTTGATTTTGGGAGAGCATCTCAGTGCCCCCAATACAAAACATTATTTGAACCAACTATGATGTCCACTTTAAGTTGTGGCCATCCTCTTCTCGCTCTTCCTGTGTCAGTCGCGCATGATGGAAGAGGTTCTCTTGTCTTACACAAAGGTTTAGTAAATGACAATCCAGTCTCAGTTCTTTTTGATTCTGGGTGCACCACAATTGGTGTTAGGCAGTCACTCGTAGATCCTTCTTGTGCCACAGGAAAAGTAGTCAAATGTGTAACATTTGGCGGCACATTAGAGAAATACTCTACTGCTATCATTAGGATTGCTACTCCTTTCTTTACAGGAGATGTACACGCATGTCTTTTGCCGAATCCGATCGTTGATCTTATCATCGGTCGTATTCACGGAGTCAAAGAATGCACTCCGCAACAAATTTCCGTTTGGGAAAAACAAAATATGCAAACTGCTAATGTTGTAGTCACTAGAGCTCAAGCTCTTAATATGCCTCAAACTTCATCTACTGAAGATAATGAAGTGCATAACCAAGATGATCCCTTGGTAATTTCTCGTGACTCGTTTATAAAACAGCAAGAAGATGATCCGACTCTAAAGAAATTCTTCACTCTTGCAACAAAAGGTGATCCGAATAAAGATACAAATCGTAAATCTTGGATTACAATGAAGAATGGCGTACTTGTACGTATGGTTCAAGACTCCACTAAGACAAATCATTCTCAGATTCTTGTGCCCAAGAATTTGAGAGTTTAAATTTTGCAGCACGCTCACGACTCTCAGTGTGCTGGACATATGGGTTTTTCCCGTACGAAGTCAAGAGTTCTTGCGGCTTTCTTTTGGCCATTGGTAAACAAGGACATACGGATTTATTGTCGATTTGTAAAGTATGTCAAGAGGTCAAATCCAAAGGTCCACGCCATGCTGCACCTATTCAGGCTGCAGACATTCCTATTCGGCCGTTTCAGAAAATGGCAATAGACATTATTGGTCCGTTTAAGATCAAGTCTGCCAGAGGACATCAGTTTATCCTGACGTGTGTTGATATGTGCACACGTTGGCCAGAGGCTATACCTCTGAAGAGCATTTCCACTGCCGATGTTGCAGACGCTCTTTGGCTAATATTTTCTCGTCTGGGATTCCCTGGAGAAATACTATCAGATCATGGCACCCAACTAATATCGGATACCATGTCTCAAGTGATGTCTACTCTGCAGATAGAGAGATCTTTGAGTAGTATCTATCATCCAATGTCTAATGGGATGGTCGAACGCCTAAATAGAACACTCAAAAACTTATTAGGGAAAATAACTGAGGATCATCCTCAAGATTGGGACAGGGTTTTACCTGCAGCCCTCTTCGCTTACAGAGAGGTCCCCAATGAACATACAGGATTTTCTCCCTTTGCACTTGTCTTTGCTTCATGATCTCATAACCGCTGATAATATTACTGATGACACAAAATCCTCTTAAGAATATGTCATCGCGCTGAGACAAAAGATTATCGAAGCATGCAAATTGGCAAATTCTTCTTCTGAATTTGCTAAACAGAAGGCAAGACAGTTTGCCAATAAGAAAAGAACCTTAAGACAACTTTGTCCTGGTGACAAAGCATTTGTTTTGCTACCTTGTAGGGAAAACAGACTTCTTATTTCTTGGAAAGGTCCGTACGATATAATATCGAAAATTTCAGATGTTGACTATATTGTTGATATTGACGGGAAGCATAAAACCTTCCACATCAATATGCTTACGGAATTCCATGAACGTCCTGATTGTTTACAGCCTTTTTTCTAGGCAACGGACGATTCTCCAGTCCAACATGGTCATTACTCATCACTGTCCATAATACAGGATGAGGAAACAAGTTTTTCGGATGTTAATCTTCCGCTTCCGATGATTCCACTTCATTCTAGTGAATCATGGAAAAATGTTACTGTTTCTCCTGATTTATCTCTAGGAGAACAGAAACAAGTTTCGGTTATGTTACAAACATTTCAGGATGTCCTCACTGACATCCCTGGACAAACTCATGTCATTGAACATGACATTGTTCTAACTGACCATACTGCTATTAGAGTCAGACCTTATCCTATTCCTATACATTTTCAAGCACAGGTTGAGAAGGAGTTGGATGAGATGATAGATTTAAAAATAATTGAACCATCCACTTCTGCATATTCTTCGCCGACGGTTATTGTTAGAAAAAAAGACAATAACATAGTCTTTGCGTTGACTATCGCAAACTGAATCAAGTTACGAAGTTTGATGCTGAACCTATGCCTTTACTAGAAGAGCTACTTACTAGGCTTTCTAAATCTCATTATTTCACTAAACTTGATTTGTCTAAAGGATATTGGCAAGTTCCTTTATCTGAACGCGCCAAACCTTTCACTGCTTTTTCTACACCGAGAGGCCTTTTTCAATGGAATTCCATGCCTTTCGGCCTTATGAACGCACCAGCTACATTCGTACGCATGATGCGTCGAATCCTATCTTATCGGTCAGATGTCATTGCATACCTAGACGACATCTTTCTTTTCAGCGATACTTGGGATGAACACTATTCGGGGTTAGATGAATTACTGTCTACTTTACGCGAGCCTAACCTGACAGCAAAACCCTCTAAAGCCTGCATTGGTTTTAGCGAAATTTCTTTCCTAGGCCATCGGGTTGGTCATGGTTTCCTAAAGACAGAGGACCATAATATCACTAAGATACTTAACATCTCTATTCCTAAGACTAAAAAGCAAGTGCGAAGTCTCTTAGGTCTTATACAATTTTATGGACGATTCATTCTGAATCTGTCCTCTATCATGGCACCTATTTCTACACTACTAAAGAAAGGGTCTCCTAATATGGTTCACTGGTCCCAGGAATGCCAATCCTCACTGGATAAGATCAAAACTATGTTTTCAACACCACCTATTCTAGTGTTACCTACTAAAGATAAGACATTTTTTATTCGTAGTGACGCTTCATCCACTGGGATAGGAGCGGCACTAATGCAAGAGTACTCTGGAACTCTGCATCCTGTAATGTATATCTCCAGAAAACTTAATGCTGCAGAAAGGAATTACTCGGTTTTAGACCGTGAACTGTTGGCTATGGTCTGGTAAATTCTCAAACTACAAAGATTCCTTCTAGGCGCACATTTTATAGTAGAAACCGACCAGAAAGCTCTTACGGCTATACAGAGTAAGAATTTGAAGAGCTCGAGGTCTACTCGATATGCAATTGCTCTTCAACCATTTCATTTCTCGGTTCGAGCTATACGTGGATCAGATAATGTGATGGCAGACATTTTGTCTAGATGCCCACATGATTCCACCTAACTTTTATGTCTTGGACTTCCTAATACGTCTAAGTCTATAATAGTTTCTGTCTATATCAAAATAGGTACACATTTGTAATTTGTAATATAGTGATTGTATCACTACTTAGCGGTTCATTGATATATATCAATATATTGATAACGCGAATGTCGTGGGTTCGATCCCCACACTGGCCACCACTGTTACCAATATGTGTGCAATGCATATGTTCAACTGATGCAGTAAGGCTGATATATATATATATATATATACTGCTATGGTGGTCGTGGCTGGTGATGTATCGTGCTGTAATATGACTAATCGCGAATGTGTGACATGGTAGTTCGTCAAGGTGGACATCTAGGTATCAGTGCAGACTGGTATCACAACACGTAACGTACAAGAGTGTGTGTGGCATTCATCATCTTGAAGGATGTAGATGTGAAGTTGATGGAAGCATATGTTGTACGTGTTACAGATATGGAGTCAAAATATAGGTGAACAGCTGTGTACGTTAATTTATCAGAACAATCCGTTCAAGTGTAGTATACAAGTTCAAGAGGTCATGATACACAGTGTTGCCAGGGTACAAGTTCAAGTATATGTGCAGTATTTCCAGTCCTTTTACACAAGTATCACAAGTCAAGATTTGCAGTATTTGCAGTGTTCCAGTTCCTGTCGTCTTGTGCAGTGTTCAAGTACATATCATACTGAATCAAGGACCTGAAGGGAAAAGTGTCAAGTTCCAGTGCCTTTCTGCGGTGGATTGTTTTTATCTGCAGACTATGTGATATCCTATGTTTTGGCGGAAAGGACGGGATTATTTTCAGTCAACAAGATAAGTGGTTTTTGTTGTCTGAATTGTGCCACTTTATGAATGTCAACAAGCCTTCCTGTATTGTGCATTACTTATTCTATTGATAACTGTTGTTCTTATTGTCGATATCTATATCAATTGATTATAGGATTTAATGCATAAGTATTAATGGCTACATGACATATGTTGACTTCCCTCATATGGATATAACTTTATAAAGGTTCTATGGGTAGGAATTGGTGATACAGAGTTAATAAATAATTTTAACTTCTTGAACAGATATTTAACTGTGTGAGTAGATAATTAAAAATATGGCTACAGTAGACTTAACGCCCGTGCTGGAGCATATTCTCCAAAAATGTAGGGATGAGCAGAGATTACAAGGCCCAGAACTGGAAGCATATGTGACGGACTATTTTTTGTGTATTGTGTCAAGATACCTAGGGTATTTTGCGGAGGATAACTTCATTCCGTGCCTCATTCAATAATGGCTAGGGATTTAGTGGATTTACTGCTTAAGGACCTTAGTGTGTTGGTGTACAAGCATACTGATTTTAAACACGATTATATATTGAAGAGTACACAATATAATTTACAACGACATTCCGGATTATCAGAAAAAGGAGTTAGAAAATGAGGAGCAAATAAAAGACAGTAAACGGAGTGCCCTACAGCAAAGAGAAAATTTTTTACAAAGTATTTTTTACAAAGAGTGTAAACTACATGAAACAGTGACTAAACTTACAAGTGATTTACATAAATCTAACTTGGAGCTTGCGAGTGCGCAAACAGCATTGAGTTTAGCATTGAACAAGATCAAAGAGTTGGAAACTCAGATAGAAGATAAGCAGGGCGAAGTTAGAGATCTCACGCAGGAAGTTCAAGAAAATAAGGAGATATGTCAGAAATTAAAAGTTGAGAGCAATGAACGTGAGAAGACTTATATAGAAATGCTTCATGATGTATTGGATGATAATGAGATTCTCAGTCGCCAGCTTGAAAAAAAAGAATACCGTATCTCCTGATGTTACAGTATATGATATTAACGCCATCTGCTAAAGGTTACCAGACGTGCAATTGTAAAAGGTTAAGGCATTTAATATATTGCGATAGATGTTTCAATTACTGAACGCTCCATACACGATCGATCATGACGTGTATAGCGTTGTTTAGGACACAGTCGGTAACTAAGAAACGCTACCCTTTGTTACTTGACCGCCAAGCTGAATAGCTGCGTTTTTCTAACCTTCAATTCAATGGCATGATATAGCCATTTATATATGCATTTTTTGATGGACCAGGGTCAGTCCTAGAACTCTATATGAGAGGGAAATATATGGAGGTTAGTATTTAACTAGAATTCTCAGAAGGAGAAGAATAATCGTCAAATTCGTATGAATATATTCAGACTCGCAGTCTCACTGTCAGCAGGTAGCCATGTCTAGCTGCGCGTGCATATAGCTGTGATGTTCTGACGACAATTACTGCTCTGTATCCTTAAACGGACATTGACACGTAAAACAGCAGTCTACGCTACTGATTAATTTATGCATGACTTATATGGACTGATGCTCTGTTCCTATTTGAAATGATCATCCTGTGTGTACCATTGTGAATTAAATGTACGGACTCAATGAAATGACTTATCAAATCAATCATATTCCAAGGTTCAAGTATTGTTGGAATCTTCCACCCCCGCATTCGCTTAATCTTTCATCGAAGGCACGATGCACTACCACTGAATGAAAAAACTAACATATCAAAGAAAATACAATGGCCAGAAAATTATAATTGTTTTTATTCATTCACATGGAACATTGTTCAGAGCTAACCACCACGCAACACCTGATAAGATTAATGAGCTTAAGAATAGCAGTGATAGTGAGATTGAAACACGACAAATAAGAGCAAAGAAAGAAAAGGATGAAAAAGTGACATTAGAAGAGTTAACGGCGGAAAGAGAGGAAATGATTAAGATAGAGAAATCACTTGCGGAGGAAAGATGCAAAGTTTTGATAGTTGATAAGTTAAACAAGAAACTAAGTGAAGAAATTTCACTCAAAAATGTTGAAATTACAGAATTAAGAAAAAGAATGGAAGGATTACTTGATATTGTCTTGGGCAATAAGGTGTTGTCTACTGTCAATGTTGACAATGTTAGACAGAAAGTTGTTTATCAACAAGACACTACAGCAAAGAGTCAGCCTCATACACTCATTGCTGATAGGAATGTCAAACATAGTGGACATAGATGTTTTCAAGGAAAATACAACTTCCCAAGTACTAGCGGTACTGAGCCTAATAGTACTGATTCTTGGCGTCAGGCCAACAAAGGAAATTCTAATGTAACAGTCAGTTCGGTAGATTACGATAAAAATTTTGATAAATTTCAGGTCAAAACTCCTAAGATCAACCATGTGTCTAATTCTGGAAACCATAAACATTCTAGCAGTCCTGTTACTTACCATACTAAGTTCGAACAGTATGAGCCATTTGTTAAACACATTGCCGTAGGCAAAAATAAAAACAGTTTTAGTAGGAGAGATAATACTGATGTTAGACAGTACCAAGGGAGTTCATCAAATAATAATTTTTCTTCTCCAAGAAATAAGAGACAAGTTAACAGATCTCAAAATTTTGGTTCTAAGAATTTTGGAAATTATGGCAGAAATAATTACACTGTTAAATAAGAAGTTGTTTAGAAGACCGGACAGTAGGTATGCGAAATGATATATAATGAATCAGAAAGTCTTGGGCTCACATATCCATTACATATAATCTCAACAGCATAGTCCTGGACATCAGCAACAATAGTACAAATACTTGCATGGTTAGAATATGTAATACAGTCATCCTTACGTACTGGTAACAACTGCATTCAATGTAAGTGCGGCATTCACTCCTCGCACATAAATCTCTATCTCTGATCTATAATCAATGTAAGTGCGGCATTCACTCCTCGCACATAAATCTCTATATGGTCTGTATACAATGTAAGTGCGGCATCCACACCTCGCACATATATCTCTGTGGTCCTACTTTCAATGTAAGTGCGGAATTCCCTCCTCGCACATATATCTCTATCTCTGGTCTAATCACCAGACATCCAAGTTCCTCCAGAACTTAACAGCGCGGGAAAACCACAACGCGCTTTATAGTGTCAATACACACGAGCTTCCTATCCAAGCTCCTATTAGGTTTCCAAACACTGGAACAGCCAGGGTCTTATAACTTAGACCTCCTATTGGCGCGGGAAAACACACAACGCGCATTCAAACAATAACATATAATGGTCCTACCATAGACCTCCTCCTGACACGGGAAAACGACGTGTCATTTAATACATCTGTTTCCAAGCGCGGGACAGAACACAACGCGCTGGTAAATAATAATATATAAAGGCCTTATTATAAATACACCTTACGCGGTACATCATCACGTCATATTTAATATTTCATTATAATATCATAATCACAGACACTAATTCACATACTCTAGAAACACTGACCATCTCCCACGACGGATGGCCACAGACTCCCCTTTAACAACTCAGTATTCTTCTCTGACACGTATGCCAACTTCATTCACTTCGCACGCTTTTCTCATGTCCTGTAAACCTCACTTCACACATGAACACCACTGAGTATTCTTCAACCATACTCTACGTGCTTCTAACAGTGAACTTTTAAATGTCACATTCCAAGCTTGCATACTTTAATAAAAATACACTCTAAACAGAGTTACTCCTTTCTCTACCCACACACATGCATATACACGTCATGTATCTCATAACCTTAACCTACTTACTAACAAACTTCAGGACCGTACTCAAAAATCCTTAACACCTAACTCTAGCGTAGAATATGACTTAACAGTTCACACCGACCCCCGAGGAAAAAAAAATCATATCATTTTTTTTTAAACATTACATCAAACCAAAGTGTGAGGTCGATGAAATATGTCAAGTCATACCAAACAACAAAAAAGAATGGAAATATATTGGTGAACCAAAAGGTTACCACATTAACTTTGGCACAGGAAAGGTGATGTAGGCTTTGCCCTAGCAATCATACTCTACTGGCAAACCAAACACAATTTCATCCTATACATTATTAAACTGTGTTGGATGCAAATCTAACAATGTGTGCATCAATTAATATATTAACCAAATCATAAGTGGATTCACAATGTACATCAACATTGTTCATCAAATACTATATATATATTTTAAGTTAACACTTACAATTTATCAAACTAACACAAATGTCATTCACAAATATAAATAATCTATTCTAAATGCTGAATTTCATCTGTGACTCATGTTTCAATTGCTCCAAAACCAGACCAACGGACTGATGTCTCACTATGAAGAAGTATCGGTGAGCAAGCCTGCTGATAACCATCCATTCAGCTGCTGTAATGATAGACAATTCCACCAACAACTCCGGTATCTCATGGCATAGCATACTTTCCTATGGATAAACAAAATTAGGCAAGAATAAAATCATTTGCCTTGGAAAATTTGTATCATATTATGCCATATCATATACCCTTCTATGTCCACCCCATTCCACTAAACATTCCCAGTGGGGTGACAAAATAATCAATTAAGGGATGATATACCCATTTCATATGTCTTCGTGATCAGCGACCTTAGATACTACACCATGTACTTCCCAATTAAGCTTTACTACTTTAGTTAATGAAATAAGTCAATCTAAAACACCAAGTTTTACTGACTTATACTGTACACCTGTTCACTATTTGTTGTCTATCTACACTCTGACAAATTTCCATTCTTGAAAAATATTAAGTTTCTCTAGACAACTGTCTCTTTGAAAGATATAGCTTTCATCCTTGTTCTATGCACAGTAACAATTAACCTCTCATGCTGAGTCATAACAAGTACCAATCTCTTCCAACTAACATCAATACTATTTTCAATCTAGAATCCATCATCATCATTACCATGATCAGAAAAGTATTTCCAAATAGCACAGTATCTTTAGTAAAGCAAACAGATCACTTATGTCCCACTTATCAGGTGGTAACTTTTTGATGGCGTTGAACATTAACATCTTCAATGGTTCTTTACCTTTATCTATGTATCTGTTTTTGAAATTGAAAGATAATATTAACTCTAACTGGTCTGTAACTCCAGCACAATTTCCTTTCAGACCATCCATCACAGTCTTCCACACTTCCTTCCTTGAAGCTTCAGTCTCTTCAAGTACTACTTTCTTGGCAACAGAAGTAGCATCCTTCATCTTTGCCCTCCTATACTGCATTTGAGCATCTAAAGGTTCCTTCTTCCAATCTGATTGATCTGTACCAAGCGCAGCCTCATGTCTCTCCTCCGTAGACTTAGCTTGATCTTTCAATGCTTCAGCTTGCTGCTGTAATCTTTGTTTAGCTGCCTTAAATTGCTCTTCTAGTGTATCAAATTTAACAAAGTAACTCTCTTCTAAAGCATTACCTTTCTCCTTCCACCGAGATGACAGGACCCTGCAATGTTCCTCTTTAACTCGAGTATTACCCTTACACTCAGTTAATATCCTGTTCCTATCCACCTTGAATTCATCATTTAATCTTTGAATACCATCTTTGTATTCCTTTTCTAATAACTGCTCAACAGTCTTGAATCTTCCTTCTAATATTGTACACTTTTCCTCGAAAGTTCCCTCTTCCTGAATCAATTTGTCTATCTTTAACTGATCCTTGTCACACCAAAAACCCATTTTTGGTAACAACACTTCTTGAGGTGCATGGTATGTTTCATCATGCACTGGACTTGTCATTGTCTCATAGGCTTTTGTAGACATTGCATTCTTACTAACACTTATTGATCTTCCTTCCATAGAATATAAGTTAGTTTTACTCCTAACTGATTCATCATTGATGATAATCTTTTGTGGTTCATCCACATTCAATTTGGATATTTTCCCAACTGAGACTAAACAGTCTTCACAACAATTATCTGTTTGTACAGTGACTTCTTTCTTCTCACTTTGAACAGAAACATTCCTAGTTTCAGTTTTCACCATATCATCTGCTATATTAGCTTTCCTCTTTAAATTCAGTTTTGGTCTCTTGCTATCATCCAATACTGGCAAAGCAATTCCAGTTGTAACTTCTCTTATTTCCTTAATCTCTATGAGATATACCTTTGCTCTCTGTGGCTTGTATTTGTCATCCACTTTTACCATAGTGTTAAACAATTCGTAAGACTCACAATCTCTGATAGCCAAAATAAAGTCTCTTAAGGCTATTCTTTTCTTTCTGTTTCTAATTGTTCTTGAACAGTCTGCCATAACTATAGATTTACAGACTAGATTCCCAAAATAAGAAAGTATATTCACTACAATACTAAATTATCAGTATTAATATACCTCTACATAGGTACTACAATAACACAGTAACAAATCACCAATAATTCTAAAGATAATACACACAAGTAACCCTAAAATCAGTCACTTATAATAATCAGATCCACCTATGTCTAGACTAAGACATGTGTAGCTGAACACACTAATCCTCAATATACTTTGACCATCATATCTACAATGCTTAGATTCTAACACAGTAATCATACAAACTATTTGTAACTAATAACCAGGACCAAAACACAGTGAATGATGATAATAATGAAGTATACCGCTAACACAACAACCATAAACAAACGAACAATAACCGACAGGTGGGGGGATAATACAAGAAAGTATATAGGTAGATAAAGAAAGTATAAGAAAATAATGAAGTAGTTATAGATGTAAACTACCACACCTGCAAAACAAACAACAAAAACAATAGAGCTGTGAAATGAACTTATTTACAAGATAGTAGAAAATTAACGCAAGAAAACTACAAGTAAACATGACAAAAGAGACTAAATTATGTAACAATGATTACACAAACCAAACTATAACAACTAACACCAATAAATGTCAAAGAATTCCATGGGCACTAGCTACCGAGTCTCTCCAAGACTCTGGAATTAATTTTACAAAAAAAAAAACAAACCTACAGAATAGATTAATACCAATTCCTTCTAATGAAGAACAAAGTATTAATAATATATAACCAAGTAACACAAATATAAAACGCTAACATAACAACGAATACAAATGAATGACCATCAGGAATGTCAGTAGAATGGTATCTGAACAAAGAAGTGCAACAATGGCATAAACTGCGACTTATCTTAAGTATGTCTTGATTACAGTCTATGGTTCCACCGAGATAATGCAGATCTACAGCTGAAGGATATCTGTGTTGATATGGCAGGCACTACAGCAAGCTTGTCTCACTGATGTTCAACTCGCGCAGATTCTGTACAAGATACAAAACAATGTAAATAACTACTCAAAAGTATTGCCATAAACATTAATTTAATAACCACATTTAGAACCACTTAAATATGATGTAGACTAACACTAATACTAATAGAAACTTACAAGAAATAAATAAATACCCATAAAATATCTAAGTCGATACTTAAAAGTAATGTAGAAGCAAAAAGGGAAAAATAGAATAAATATAAGCTTCTTTAGTCTCTACCAGATGACAGAAGGATAGTATGATAATAGTATAACACCGAATAATTACGAAGGCTTAACGAAGAGTCAAATATAATAAATCAATAAACTGTAACAGATAACAGAAAAGACGTAGCAAATAATCTTTACGATTAATAATAAACAAATAAAACTAATATATTACACTTAAACAAAAAACTCTTACGGTTATAATTAGGCTAGATAATTAATCTATAATATTAACCTTAATATATAATTTATACAGCACCAACTAATATACACAGCAGAAACAAACACTCAGAACTTAACACACATGCACGAACACACAACACAGTAAAAAAGTCAGTTATACGAAAACTACTGATGAGTATTAACGAAACAAACGAAACAGGACAAATTACCGCACAACGAGAAAGAAAAAAAAAATACTACGCACAACAATACACTAATCACATAGTTTCTAATACAAATTAATAAGAAATAATACGTATCTTTAATACATATGGTTCGTTGATCTTGACTGTAGACCGATGTTCCAGATGTGTTGTCCACTTCACTTCTTTCCGATGGCTTGACGATGAAAATGACAGCACAGCACAACACACGTGAAGTACAAACAAGATCCTCTGATAAGTTTCAACGGGCCAGTACATCCCCGTCAAATACGTTGCTTTCAAACACTTGAACGTTGAAAAAGCAGGCTACTTCATGCAGATTCCGATGCGATGACTTGACCGAGTACACACATAAGCAAAGTTGTCCTTGCACCCTCCGTAACGATGTCTGTCAGTAAACAGGAGCTAGCTGGAACTTGTAAATTAGACGATAATTGGGTCACAACATGACCGCTGTACGTTGATTGGCCGAAAGTTCACGCATTTCGTGTTTACTTTTCTGGCTTGACTCAGGACTGTAATGTCCAGCTGTATGAATAAATTACTATCTGTCTTTTATAACTCAATTACCTTGACTCCATAATAGAAATCAGATGTAGTGATGTTGATATCTGTTGTGAGCATATTATGACTATTGACAAATCTTTTAGATGAATTTCATTAGTGTCCAAACACTTCATTTACCGTCCAAAGAATTTCTGAAGTTTTACAGTACTTCAAGATTCCGGGGCGGGTTGATTAATTCTCCGCAATAGTCCTGGGTTCAGAAAATTGAGCCCCCTAAATCAATGGAAATATGTACTGAACTCCTTCTATAGTCCGAATATCCTGGGTATAACGCCCCGTAAGATTGGCCCACCAAATGTTAAATAAGAAGTTGTTTAGAAGACCGGACAGTAGGTACGCGAAATGATATATAATGAATCAGAAAGTCTTGGGCTCACATATCCATTACATATAATCTCAACAGCATAGTCCTGGACATCAGCAACAATAGTACAAATACTTGCATGGTTAGAATATGTAATACAGTCATCCTTACGTACTGGTAACAACTGCATTCAATGTAAGTGCGGCATTCACTCCTCGCACATAAATCTCTATCTCTGATCTATAATCAATGTAAGTGCGGCATTCACTCCTCGCACATAAATCTCTATATGGTCTGTATACAATGTAAGTGCGGCATCCACACCTCGCACATATATCTCTGTGGTCCTACTTTCAATGTAAGTGCGGAATTCCCTCCTCGCACATATATCTCTATCTCTGGTCTAATCACCAGACATCCAAGTTCCTCCAGAACTTAACAGCGCGGGAAAACCACAACGCGCTTTATAGTGTCAATACACACGAGCTTCCTATCCAAGCTCCTATTAGGCTTCCAAACACTGGAACAGCCAGGGTCTTATAACTTAGACCTCCTATTGGCGCGGGAAAACACACAACGCGCATTCAAACAATAACATATAATGGTCCTACCATAGACCTCCTCCTGACACGGGAAAACGACGTGTCATTTAATACATCTGTTTCCAAGCGCGGGACAGAACACAACGCGCTGGTAAATAATAATATATAAAGGCCTTATTATAAATACACCTTACGCGGTACATCATCACGTCATATTTAATATTTCATTATAATATCATAATCACAGACACTAAATTCACATACTCTAGAAACACTGACCGTCTCCCACGACGGATGGCCACAGACTCCCCTTTAACAACTCAGTATTCTTCTCTGACACGTATGCCAACTTCATTCACTTCGCACGCTTTTCTCATGTCCTGTAAACCTCACTTCACACATGAACACCACTGAGTATTCTTCAACCATACTCTACGTGCTTCTAACAGTGAACTTTTAAATGTCACATTCCAAGCTTGCATACTTTAATAAAAATACACTCTAAACAGAGTTACTCCTTTCTCTACCCACACACATGCATATACACGTCATGTATCTCATAACCTTAACCTACTTACTAACAAACTTCAGGACCGTACTCAAAAATCCTTAACACCTAACTCTAGCGTAGAATATGACTTAACATACACTAAAGATTATCAATCTTGCAGTAATTTTTCGGGAAGACAACAAGACCCATCTAATAGATATTGTTATCAAAGGAGAGATGTTAACCACAACAATGCTAACTGGAGTTCAAAACATAACAATGGGCCCAAACAAAGAGGAAATAATAATATATATTTTGATCAAAGGATAAATAATAAGCGCAACTATGCTCAACATGAGCCCAAAATTATTATAAATCAAGGTAACAATAATAATAATGTCTCAAATACTACTGCTTGTTATGCTTTTTATTTTGAGAGAGGATCTCGTTGTCTTGAGTGTGGAACTTTATTTCAGCCTACAGCGACGACGACCTTAAGTTGCGGTCATTTTCTTCCTAATCCTCCTGTGTTGTCTACATGTGACAAAGGAAGGGTTGTTGAACATCATAAAAAGGCCAGAAGTTTACACAGCCACAAGTGATAGGTAATTGTGAAGTTACCCTCTCCGTTTGTCCTCATTAAATCTTTCGATGATTAAAATAGCAATTTTCATTTGTATTTTCTCACAGCAGCGGCTTTGCGATAAGAGTCAGTGCTCTTATGTTACATTAGCTGTGAGAGGAATATGTCACCTTGCGCCCGTGTGTCTGATCAAGCGGAGCCAGTACGCGTGTTAACCCCACATTAGATGTGTTTCCTCGTGGTGTTTATGGAATGTTTCAAGACCGCGGCAGTTGTTTCCTACTTAATTTTTTTTTAAGATAGTGGATTATTGTATTGTATAGTATAGGACATTATATAGTATGGTACATTATATAGTGTTGTATTAGATATTGTGTATGTTCAATTTTATGCACTATTTCAACATTATATTATTTTTTAAATATGATTGTGTACTGATTACACCATTTCATTACCATATTTGTTGTGTTTTGATAGCGCACCATTTGATTTCCTTGTGATTCATATATTATTGTGTTTTGATAAGCGCTGCACACATGATGATTGTAATAAGGTGTAGCATATCAGTTGGTAGTAACATGTCTTTAACTTTTTTATAAAAGCAGTGGGATGCTAGTGTCTACACAGTGGTCGGAAGACTGTGCCCACTTGAACCGTATAATTATTTATCTTCATGCTCTGTATTGGAGCTTGGAGCTACGATAGCTGGTACATCAAACATTGATGTCTTTTTGCAGCTGTGTTTGTTGGGATAGTTTTTTATGCATGATGAGATTGTCAGCCTGTTATGGTATGCTTGTAATGAATACTTTATTATACTTTTCTTATATTTGTGGTCTAAAGGATTTAACCTGTGATTATGTTTTCCTTTTGATACAGGTTAGATTTATTTGTTATGTCCCTTGACTCGGCCGATTTTTCGGTTTGGATTAGTTTTCCAGATTGTTCGAAACTGCCTTAAATGTTTATAGACAAAATTGTACGAGACGGCCTTATATGGCTTCTCGGTACTGTGTGAGTTGGATTCACATCACCCATTATCCGGGCGCATGCGCAATGACTTGGGCGCAACCGGAAGACTGTTGTTTTGGGGAGTCGCCTGGCATTTTTCGAGCTGACAAGTCACTCAGCGTTTTGCTCTGGCGGTGTAAAGGGGATCAGAGTTCTTCTGTGATTTAATTATGTTTAAGAATCCCCGTTAATGTGATTCTGGCATAGAGTTATAAGCCTAGGAAATGGCAAGTGTTTTTGGTGTTTGATTCATGGAAGGCAGAGCAGGTAAAGACACATTTTTGAACCTATTTGTTATTGCCATGAACTTTGAGTTATTTAGGCGACTTACTCCCGGTGCGGAGAAGTGGTAACTTATTGTTTGCCAGAGGTGTTGGATCAGATTATCAATGAATTATATATGTAAGCCCGCTGTCCAGGCGGCCTATTTTTGCCAGAGGTGTTGAACCAGAGTATCAATGAACTATAGATGTAAGCCCGCTGTCAATGCGGCCTATTTTTGCCAGAGGTGTTTGATCAGATTATCAATGAATTATATATGTAAGCCCGCTGTCCATGCGGCCTACTTTTGCCAGAGGTGTATTGGCGTGTGATTACGTCCATGATGTGTTGAACCTTTGTTCAGATGACAATGTATGTGTCGATGTCAGCGTGATTTGAATTGTACCGAAATAAACTGTTTGGAAACGTCACCAGTCGTTCAACGCTTCCTGACTTCATCATCATGTGTTACTGTGACGTCTTCATGACCTATTTACAGTAGCCCTGTGTGGGCGTGTATGTCAACATACTTACATTTGTAGCAGTACCAACTACTTTCAACAGTGCCAGTACACCAGTCTGCTACAGTGGTATTACAACTACATTTTACATTGATCGCCGGTATGGCCCTCATAATATGATCGTCTACATTTGACACAAGCACATACAACAAACAGAAATTTATACAGAGAAAAAAACATTTTTACAGTGGTGGCCAGTGTGGGGATATACGAAAATATACGAAAACAACACTAACACATCTCGTCACAGCTAAACAAAAATAGCAACAAAAGTCGCTAGCGATTTCAACTGAGGGAAATTCGCAATGGTCCCTAAAGAACGCTCACTGTAGACCCTCGGTTAAATGGGATGTACCCTACTGGAGTCACCGCCCAACCGAACCCGCCGAAATGCAAACACATATATAACATATAAAACAAAGAAACATGTAATATGAAAACAAAGGATATGCAAAGAAGAAGGCTCAATTCAATCACAACATAAAAGCACAATTCACAAATATAAAGCCACTTGTCTTATACTGGCGAAAAACTCCTGGCCTCTGGAACAACAACAAAGAAGGGAAAAGTGTCACTGTAACGAGTGGTTAGAATAAAGACAAGATGGGATACAAGAGAGAGAGAGAAAAGAAGAAGAGAAGCTACAACAAAATGATATAGTAATCAAATGCATGGCATAAATAAATATCATAGTAATACTATAGCGTGCATAACATAAATTTCCAAACACACACTAAACAAAATAATGAGCATGATGACACAGGCAACAGGCTCATAACGCATAAATGATGCGCTGATGAAGGACGTAAATAATTACAAGCCATAATACCGTGCTATACTGGCGCACGATAGAGCGTCGGGTGAGAAGAAAAGTATATCTCACCAAGTTAGAGAAAATATGTTCTCATAGTACTAACATAATTATAAAAAGAAGTTGCCACAATAGCACAATAAAGTGCTGGCAACATAACAATGCCAGAAAAAAATTACATAGATATGTCTTCATATACCAACACAAAAAAATTACAATATCGCCATGTCTCACAATAATAAATTACAAAATTAGAGGTGTCATTAACATATTATACTTTTAACATTGTGATGTACAGCAACTCGTTTTCGTTTGTGATTTATATCTTGTCTTTGTTAATTTTGTATGTACAGTTGATTTTGTCATACACTGTCTATATACATACTAGGTAATGCACTATTAACAGTATAATGCACTATAGATAGAAGTGATTATTGGTGATATTGTAATCAAGTTATTATACACGTTCTTTGATAAAGACTTGTCTCCCACTGAGGTTGGGATAAAGTGAGTTTCTGAGATAATATATATTATACAAGGTGTTATAGTATATTATTAGACATAATGTCTACCTTGGATTATTTCATTGAGCAAGGGAAAGCTCTTGGCAAGACTGGAGAAAAATTAGAGGAATTTGCACTTGCTCAATATGAAAAGGCACAGAAGGCTGAAGATAAAAAAATGCAAATGGAAGCTGAACAAAAGAGATTAGAAAGAGAGGCTGAAGCTGAAAAAAAGAGATTAGACAGAGAAGCTGAAAATAAAAAATTAGAAAGAGAAGCTGAAAAAAAGACATTAGAGATGGAACACGAGGAAAAACTCTTAGCTATGGAGTTGGAAAAGATAAAGTTGATGAATATGGGTAATGCTCAAAATGATTCAAATAATCAAACAACTGCTGATAAGGCAAATATTAAAACTTATGATATTAAGTTGCCTCATTTCAACCCTACCCATGACGATATTGCATTCTATTTAGATAGATTTCAATTGGCATGCTACTCACATAAGATAGACAAGTCACAATATTGTGATCAACTTGGTAGGTTACTCACAGGTGATGCTCAAAAGGTTATGATGTCAGTAGAAGAGGCTGATAAAAAGAACTATGATGTTGTCAGAGCGGCCCTGATAAAAAAAATACCAATTGGATGAAGAAGGTTATCGCCTACGCTTTAAGTCTCTATTACCAGAGACAGAGAAAGACTTCTCAGACTTTATATCAGAGATTCGCCTGACTTTTACACGATGGGTGGAATTATCAAAGACTGAAAAAACATACGAGGCCATTGTTGACTTACTGCTTCGTGACTAAGTCATGTCATCAGTTAGTAAAAACTCTCTTTTCTTTTTACATGAGCGAAAACCTCCAAACATAAAAGATATGGAATAATACTGTCGTCAATATGTTACGGCACATCCTACATGAACCACTGCGACACGCTCCTGTATTATCATTGCCAGTTCCTGTGTCGTTATTGCTGTTATTTTGGAAGCCAGTTCCTGTACCATCGTTGTTGCTGTTATTTTGGAAGCCAGTTCCTGTACAATCGTTGCTGTTATTTTGGAAGCCAGTTTCTGTAGCATCGTTGCTGTCAACTTGAAAACCAGTTCCTGTGCCATTGGTTGCTGTTGTGTTGGAGGCAAGTTCCGATATCCCTTCAGCGTTGGATCTTCTTAGCGCTGAACTGGGTGCAGAGAAATTCTTTATTGTTGTTCCAGAGGTCAGGAGTTTTTCGCCAGTATAAGATAAGTGGCTTTATATTTGTGAACTGTGCCTTTATGTTGTGACTGAATTGAGCCTTCCTCTTTGCATATTCTTCATATTCTTTGTTTTCATATTACATGTTTCTTTGTTTTATATGTTATATATGTGTTTGCATTTCGGCGGGTTCGGTTGGGCATTGACTCCAGTAGGGTACATCCCACTTAACCGAGGGCCTACTGTGAACGTTCTGTAGGGACCATTGCAAATTTCCCTCAGTGGAAATCGCTAGCGACTTTTGTTGCTATTTTTGTTTAGCTGTGACGAGATGTGTTAGTGTTGTTTTCGTACATTTTTTCTCTGTTCTTTAGTTTTGATTAATTTGTTTGTATTTGTTTGCCTCCTCTTCCTATCGTTTATTTCTTTACACCTTTTCGTTTATACACTGTTTTGTTAATTGTTCTGTTAGTATATTCGCAGCTTTCTTCGTATATTTTCTTTAGTTCTGATTTATTCTTTTGTTGATCCCTGCGAACGTTTTCAATGCTTCATGACTACTCCATTCAACATCTTCATCATTACAATACGACCCTCTATGCACAACTCGTTAGCTGTGAAGGTGCAGTAGTAACCTTCAGGTAGTCCAGAGTGTAACTTTATTCACTAAAATTTAAACTTCCTTCTCGTATTTTGATGCCATTTCTGGTTAACATATTAACACACACAAAATATGAAGTAACCGTTATGTTGTGAGATGTAATTTTGAAACGTAGCTCACATGTTTCAAAGATGATCTTGTATTTGAAGTTGGAAACATATTCTGAAACACTGAATTTTTCCAGAGCATGACACCTGAGAATTTAAATATATAATTTGTATTTATTGCCAGTCAGGCATGCAACATTTTCCTGTATATTATTTTTATAAATATATATATATATTTTAAACCGTTGCATATATTTTTATAGGACCTTTTTCATATCTCATAGTACCAGTAGATTGTAGATTTCTTTATAGTGGATCGCATATTAAGTTGAGAAAAGCATAAATTTACAGCTAAAAAACACTATAGCTGAGCCGAACGTGATTGTCTGCCTGAAGTAACTTAAAGGTTAAATTAAACTGAATATGTAGAATTAACAGCGATAGCTGATACTGTTGTCCGACTGAAGAATTCAGAGGTCTGGTTTAAAACACATAGTCAAGATACATAATGTTGTGTTTATATATTTGCAAGTTTGCATGCATGTAACAGTGGTTTTTTTCCCATGTGCCTTTTCTGTGACGAATTATTTTTATTTAAAACTAGCATGTACTGATTGTGTATCTACTTAAGGATAGGATTTTTTTTTAGATGTTTCACATTTTGTTAAAGCTGATTTCATTTTTGTTCTATTAATTATAAGTTTAAACTATTTTAAAATAAAAATACTACTTTTATGTAACTTATCGTTACGAAACATTTCGGTATAGTATTTTTTGAAAATGTTCTTTCTGAGATTGTGATATTTTTTCTGTGCCCAGCGCTTGACTGTACGCTAGGGGGTAATAATGTATAGTGATAATGTTTTCTGGAAAAGGTATTTTTTTCAGATATTGTGAGGTAATTTTTTCTTTACCTAACGCTTGATGGGGAGCCGCGATGGTGTAATGGCTACAACGTTGTACTGGCGACCAGGTGTTCATGGTTCAAACCGGCCGTCGGCGTTTGAAGAAATGTTTACGACCGGAAATTTGACTGAATAACCTGAACGGCTCCTGCACATAAATCCCGTGTGGATGGGAAGGAGCGAAGCTCCTGACCGGGTTGGAAGGAAAGTCCACTGACCCCCCAGCCTCGCAATGACATGTCCTTGGGCCGAAAGAGCTGGAAAGCTCGAGTGCCGCTGGTTATAGAAAAAAAAAACGCTTGATTATGCGTCAGTGGAAACTTATTTATGATGATGTTATTATTATTTTTGTTTGGATGATGTCGATAATAATTCATTTTTGATTATTTACCGGTTTTATGGCTTATTTAAATTACCTATTATACTCTATTTAGTTATAGCTCTCTTTTGTGTTTTTTAGTATATACATATATTGCCTTTTTGTTCTATGCTTTCCTGTCATGATTGTATTTATTTATACTATACGTTGTTTGATTTAAATAGTTATTAGGATGTATTATTACCATCTTTCTCTACATTCATATCTTTGCTTTCCATCTCTCTTTGCTGATTATTCTTCATTTCATTCCATCTTTTCTGTTGTCTTGTTGGTATGGGTTTATATCTTGTTTATGCTTCCATATTTCATCTACGTTTCACTTCATTCTACTTGTATACTTCGTCTTACTATACTTATACTTTCATTCTTTGTATTGTTAAGTTAATTATATGACTTAATATAATGTAACTAGTTGTGACAGTTGTATTTATTTTACATATAAGGAATTGTTTAACATAATTGTTACCATGTGGTATTATTGATGTTTTCTCATATTCCAATTTCATACTTTCCTTTATTACGGATCATTCTTCTTTTGCTTGATCTTGTCTTTTCACTTTTTTTTTTTTTTTTTTTTTTTTTTTTTTTTTAACCAGCGGCACTTGGGCTTTCAGCCCTTCGGCCCAATGACATATCATTGCGAGGCTGGGGAACCTGAGGACTTTCCTTCCAACCCGGTCAGGAGCTTCGCTCCTTCCCATCCACAGAGGGTTTATCACAGGAGCCGTTCAGGCTATTCAGTCAAATTTCCGGCCGTAAACATTTCTTCAAACGCCGACGCCCGGGTTTGAACCATGAACACCTGGTCGCCAGTACAACGCCGAAGCCATTACACCAGCGCGGCTCCCTGTCTTTTCACTTAATATCGGTTGTTTCCTGTTTGGTTTGTACTGTATATGCTTAACTTAATTTTGAAACAGATTATTTTTGGTATGCTTAGCTAATTACTTTGAATGCTTTGTTTTTTTCTACTTTACATTTACTGCTAATATTCTTTTTATAGATGTATTAATATGACCTTACATAAGGTAATTTTTGTAGGCGTATATTAGAACTTCATTGACCTCTTAATTTTTTGGGGATGTACTTGTCAAAAAAATGATAGAATCATTTTTCCCCCGGAGGTCGGTGTAGATGTTAAGGTCATCTATTAGTTTTGTTTGATCCAAGGGGAAGTAAACCTTAAAATGCTTGTTGTACAGTTGGATTTTTGGGTTGTGGCGCTTATTTGCTTGTTAGCTGTTGAATTGTTTAAAAAATATCTTCTCGAAGTTTCGAGAGACAGCGAGTACAGAAGGCGTGGTGAACGCTGGTCATCTCAAGTGCTGAGATGAATTTATTCTGAGTTGTTTTGAGCTGTGTATGATTGGCTCTCGCGGCTAGCCAGCATATGGGGATTAACTGTGCTGTGTGAGAGCAGCTGATTCTCGTGATAGTTCGCTCTGGGCGTTTGACCGGGCGGGTCAGTGATATTTTGGATAGTGTGTGCCTGCGCAGAGTACTAGGAAGATGTCTAGCGGTGTTTTTTCGCTGTGTGTGTACGGGATATTTTGTAACTGCAGTGTAGGCAGTCCCTTTTGGATATTGATGTGAATTTAAGCCATGGAGATGATTGAAGAGATTTGTGGGGCCATATTATTGTAACTGCCGTGTGTGCTCTCTTTTGAGTATTCTGAGATGTGAAGAGATTTATGAGGCCATATTATCGTAACTGCCGTGTGTGCAGTCTTTTGAGTAGTCTGAGATGTGAAGACATTATGAGGCCATATTATCGTAACTACCGTGTGTGCAGTCTTTTGAGTATTCTGAGATGTGAAGAGATTTATGAGGCCATATTATCGTAACAGCCGTGTGTGCAGTCTTTTGAGTAGTCTGAGATGTGAAGACATTATGAGGCCATATTATCGTAACTGCCGTGTGTTCAGTCTTGTGGCATAAGGTTTTTACTGGCTCTAGGATCAGTATAGTACTGACAATTACAGAAATAGAATTTCTGCAGAAAAATGGTGAAGTCTCAGTGTCTGAGAGAACTACTGGTATCACAAATTAGTTACGGCTGTGAATGATCTGATCTCGAAAAATTAGTAGAGAGGAGACCGACATAACTTGCCACCTCCGCTGTGTAACTACTGTGATATTAAGACAAGGAAACAGATTTTACTTAACAATGATAAAATTGACAAGTCTTCAAATACAATTTCCTTATTATTTATTTAGTATATACACTATCTACTCTTGTGCTGAAGGGTGAATGTTGAAAAAAAATGGAATGTAATGGATTTGTAAGTTTACATATGATTTACAAATATTTATATAGATATATAAATATATTACAACACGTTTTCCAATTATAGGAACAAAATTTATATCAGCTGTGCTGTTATTCAATTATAGTACATGTATCAGCTGTGCTGTTAATTACGTCTATAACATTTATTAGCTGTGCTGTTAATCTTGTCTCTTTCTACGCTAAATCATTTTCTCGTCACTGACACTAGCTTTTGCTCACAATGCTGACAGAAATGGTACTACTGTGTACTCATCTCTTAAAAGTTCTGTCCGCTTTGGTTTGGTTGACACAAAACACCCGCTGATGGTCGTTTCTTTAGCCCACCCAAGACTGAGGGGGACTAAAGAGGTTGATCCTGTGCAATCACTGTGCTCCTGCGACGTTCCAGACAGCTGGATTGACACTACATACGGCCTCAGGTTTAATGACACGAATAAAACCTGTAACAAGGAAAATAGGGGCTAATTTCTGTCATCAAGCCCACCTATTTCTAATGTGGATGAAATGAGCGTGTCTCAGGTGTCTGCATGTAGGATGAATGACAACATGGCTCAGTATGATTTAGCAATAGCGAGATGTGGTGAAATTACAGTGATGCAACGTTAAAATTCCTCCAATTATAAAGATAATAGGTAAAATAACATGTATGGATAAAATTATACGTAAGATACGATGATACATTCTCGCCTACGCCAGCGTTTTCTAGCGCCATTGATAACCAACTAGTTAGAACATGCAGACTAACGGTTTACCCTTTTAGACGGGAGGGAAACGGAGATAAAAGAAAAAAAAATATGACGGTCGGAAAACGTGTTTGAATCTAAATGCTAAAAAGACGCAATTTGTAGTTTTAAAGAAAAAAAAATTACGCCACTAGTTGACACAATGTAAGGAATTGGTAGAAAAACGACCTTAGCTCTTGTTAGAAACAGTCGTATCTTGGACGTTTTACGGTAATTGGTTGTTTTGTTTGAATATAGCGGCAAACGCCGTGGACGAAGGTTCAAAAACAAATTTCAAAAGTAACCTTGAGAAAAGTAGGTTTTTCTTTAATAATAAAGTTAGGAGAATAAAAACTAGCTAGTTTGATAGCCCATCTTAATCTGACAAATAATATACTTTTAATTACACAGACGGACAGATAACACGGAAGATATTGACGAAAGGCTGTATTGTTCAATACAGACTAGCGAACAGTTTTTTGTGCATATTTTCACTAAAGTTACATTTTGGCGTCCTTGAGCCTAAAAATGCAAAAATCAAACTGTAGTTGGACTAGGGGCAAAGTAGGAGGATAGTAGCTAAAAATAACTTAGCATAGAAATCGTATAAGTAAGTGGGGCAGGTTTGTGTAGTTTTTTCTTGTAGTTAGTCCAAAAAACAAGTGTAATTTTGGGAAAAAAACAAGTTGAGACAGACGGACCGACAGAAAAATACTACATGCTAGACTGAGATTGGACTGAAATTGGACTTTTAGTTTGAATATTTGAAAAAGGTAGAGGGGAAGTCCGCTGATTGGACAAAAGCATTTATATTATTGATAGAGAGACGCACGCTTGTGCCATTTTTAAAAAGACTGTCCTTAAACACAGTTCGTTACTGCTAAATGAGTGTTTTCCAGAATATATTATATATTATCAGTGGGACGCCATACTATAGCCACCAGCTCAGCTGAGTTTTGCTAGTACAACGTAACTGTGTTTTCACATTTTGAATTGTGGTAAGGAGAAAAATTCATTAACCCTTTTTATTTAACATTTAATATTTTGAGTGATTGATACTGCCATATCATGAAAAATGATTACGACAAGTGAGTGCTTATTCTAGGTCCCCAGCGACAGCCAGGGCCTAGAGACAAACACATAATAATAGAAAGCATATCAAAGACTATAGAAGACAGATCTATATTTGAGATCAGTGGGAACATAACACCCACCTTATTGGATGGAAGAGGAAACTATTGAACATATTTCGGATGCAATGCAGTCTTTGGAAACTGGTACTATTTGATACCACCTGGGTGAGATGTGCTGAGTTGGTCAGAGAGATCTGACCTAATCTTTGTAAGTTCTGTTTGCTTTGTTGTGTGTGTAAAATTGGTGCATTAAGCAGTGTGTGACACATGGCACAAATTTTGGTTTCAGAGTTTCTGGTCTGGCACTACGCTAGTGCCAGATGCTTTTGTAGAAGTACAAGAGTGGATGCCGAAGCAGCCTAACATTTACTCCAGCTAATGTGAGGAGTGGGCTACTAGAATTCTGTACTGCATCGTCACAGGCCAGATAAGTGAATACCTGGCCTGCTGTAGATTCATCACACTGGTTCAACAAATAAATAAATAAACCAAAATCGTGTTGATAAAAACTGTACTGTAGGTCTATATTTCAAAGACATGAACTTTATAAAACAGAGATTGGGCATGATGACACCACCCCAACTAAACATCCAGTGCTAGTTCTTCCAAAGACACTGTAGTCAATATTAATATTACCCAATGTAACCATATATGTAGAAAATTTTCATTTGATTGTTCAATATATATGCACCTTTATTGATAAATACATATTATTTCATACGTCCTGACCAGAAGAAACATTTGGTTCAGGACAAAATAAATTTAAAAGATTGTCAAATTTAAATTCTAAAGACAGTGTTAGTTGATTTTATCATAGAGAATATTATTCTTAGTATTAGACTTAGTATCTACATGTGTGTGTCTGTATATTTAATTACCTACACATCACAATTCAGTACCCTAGACATTTAACGTAGCGAACATACATAATAGCAGAATAGGTCTGTTTGAGGTCGTAAGTGGTAGCAGAAAGGCATTCTGTACTCACATAAACTTTTATCATCAGGAGCCTTCACAGCTGACCTCATCCAGTACACTAGGTAACATAGCAACCACACAATAACATCAAAAACCCACTACACGAGACAAGACAGGTGTCTACTTGCAAAACATTCTTTCTGATAAACGAATACATGGATACATTCAATAATATAAATTCAATGCATGAATACATTCAATAATATAAATTCAATACATGAATACATTCAATACATGAATACATCCCATAATATAAGTTCAATACATGAATACATCCAATAATATGTACACCTAGGTGTGATACAACCATTTCCTTCCCCCTATAGTATACCAGGCTCTCTCTGACAAGTGCTATACAAGCTGGTAACATATATCCTAACAATATTGTTATGTTCTTATGATAGGAGTATATGAGACGAGGACTGTTTGGTGATATATCAGGTGGGAGTTATAGGAGACAATAGATTGATGTTAGATGAGACAATAGATTGAGTCCTAACAAGGACTGTTTTCGTTATATTTCAGTTGGTTTTATCTGAGATAATAGACTGAAGTTATAGGAGACATAATAATAATAATAGCCCCTTCAGTCATAACTGACTATGGGAATGCGCCCCTGAGGTGACAGCCCTCAGCTGCTTATTTTCCTGGTGCTCCTTTCGACGTTTTCTCCTCACCTCTGCTTCTTGTGTGAGCCTCTCTTCGCCCAATCTGAGGTGGCGCCGTAAATAGCATCGCCACTTAGTGCGATCGGCAGCTTCATCCTCCCATGTTGCTGGATCCATGTCCAGTACCCTCATATCTCTCTTGCACACATCTTTGAACCTCAGCTGTGGTCGCCCAACTGTTCTCTTGCCATCTGCTAATTGTCCGTAGAGGATATCTTTTGGGATGCGACCATCTTCCATGCGGCGAACATGGCCAAGCCAGCGAAGTCTGCGCTGTCTAAGAAGCGTATACATACTTTGAAGGCCAGCACGTGACAACACCTCAACATTTGTCACTTTATCTTTCCACGAGATGCCGAGGATGCGGCGTAGACACCGCAAATGGAAGGTATTGAGCCTTCTTTCTTGCTTAGCATAGGTCGTCCAGGTCTCGCTGCCATATAGGAGTGTGCTGGTGACGCAGGCATTATATACCGCAGCTTTGGTCTTCATTGTGAGTTTAGAGTTTCCCCAAACACGCGATGTGAGGCGGGCAAAGGTAGCTGCAGCTTTGCCAATGCGGCTGTCGATTTCTGTATCCAGTGAGAGTTTGTCATTGATGGTAGACCCTAGGTATGTGAAGTGGTGCACCACTGCCAATTCATAGTTATCGATAGTGATAACTGGTGCAGCACCCACATCCTGACTCAGCACATTCGTTTTCTTTAGACTTATTGTGAGGCCAAAGTCCTTGCATGCTTTAGTGAAGCGATTCATCAAGCTCTGAAGCTCCTGTTGGCTTTGAGTGACGACTGCAGCATCATCAGCGAACAACAAGTCTCTTATAGTGACCCTTCTGATTTTTGTTTTTGCCTTCAGCCTTGAAAGATTAAACAGACGGCCATCTGACCTAGTGTGAAGGCATATTCCTTCAGTTGCATCTCTGAATGCATGTTTCAAGAGTAAGGCAAAGAAGATTCCGAAGAGGGTCGGAGCCAGAACACAGCCTTGTTTAACGCCACTTCGTATATCAAAGGGCTGTGACGTGCTTCCAGCATATTGGACTGTTCCCTTCATGCCGTCATGGAATGACTTTATCATTTCCAGCATTTTAGAAGGGCAGCCTATTTTCAGGAGGATTTTAAAGAGTCCATCCCTACTAACCAGGTCGAATGCTTTTGTGAGGTCTATAAAGGCGATATATAATGGTCTTTTCTGCTCTCTTGATTTTTCCTGAAGCTGGCGGAGAGAGAAGATCATGTCTGTTGTTGATCTGCCAGCTCGGAATCCACACTGTGCCTCTGGATATATGCGCTCAGCTAACTTGTGTAGTCGCATTAAGATGACTTTGGCAAAAACCTTACCAACAATACTAAGAAGAGAGATGCCTCTGTAGTTATTGCAATCACTTCTGTCTCCTTTATTTTTATACAGTGTTACAATCTTGGCATCTCGCATGTCTTGAGGAATAGTTGTCTCTTCCCAGCACTGGCACAGCATCCTATGCAGGGGATGTAATAGCGTGCTCTTACAGCATTTGATTAAATCAGGAGGAATCCCATCACTGCCTGGTGCTTTGCCAGAGGCCAAGCTATCAATGGCCTTGCTGAGTTCCTCTAATGTTGGTTCGGCATCCAGCTCTTCCATAGTTGGCAGACTATTGACACCATCAAGGGCTGCAGGCGTAACGGTATTGTCTCTAGCGTAAAGCTCAGAGTAGTGCTCGACCCACCTCTCCATCTGCTTACCCTTATCGGTTAGCTTCTCTCCGCTGATGGTTTTTAGCGGTGCCGTCTTACTTTTATGGGGGCCAAGTGCTTTCTTTATACCGTCATACATTTGTCTAATGTTGCCTGTTTGCGCTGCGATCTGGATGCTCTCACTGAGCTGGAGCCAATAGTCATTTGCACAGCGTCGAGCAGTTTGTTGAACTTTGCTTCTCGTAGCCCTCAGGATCTGTAGGGTTCTGACACTCGGTGAACGTTTGTATTCATTCATAGCACTGCGCTTAGCTTCAATGACAGGTGCCATCACATCTGATGAAGCATCAAACCAGTCATTTGACTTTGCCGTTTTCTTACCAAAGGTGGCAAGTGCAGTACTTTGAATGGTGTTCCGTAGATGCTCCCAGTTCTCTGTAATAGTATCACCATGCTGAGGGCTTCTGAGCACTTTCTCGAAGGTCGCAGTGAATTGAGCTATCATGAAAGGGTCTGACATCTTGCTGGTATCAATGCGTGGTTTCCCTTCATGTCTGACACGATAGAGTTTTCTTGGTTGTGCTCTGATTTTGCAGCAAACCAAGGAGTGATCTGTATCACAGTCTGCACTATGGTACGAGCGCGTGGAGAGCACAGACCTGAGGAGTGGCCTTCTGACGAGAATCAGGTCAAGTTGGTGCCAGTGCTTGGATCGTGGGTGTCTCCATGACACCTTATGCTGGGGTTTTGTCTGAAAGTAGGTGTTGGTCACGCAGAGGTCATGGTGGACGCACAACTCTAAGAGCCGTTGTCCATTTTCATTCATCTTGCCAATACCAAACCTGCCCAGACATGAAGGCCATGAAACATTATCGGCACCCACTCTAGCGTTAAAGTCACCAAGGAGAACAAGCTGTTCTTGCCTAGGTATGCTTTTGATAATTGCTGTTAGATTCTCGTAGAACTCATCTATAGGAGACAATAGATTGAGTTATAGCAGACAATAGATTGAGTCCTAACAAGGACTGTTTTGGTTATATTGCAGTTGGTCTGAGAAAATATATTGAAGTTATAGAAGACAATAGGTTGAGTCTTAACAAGGACTGTTTTGGTTATATTTCAGTTTGGAGTTATCTGAGACAATAGACTAAAGTTATAGGAGACAATAGATTGAAGTATGAGTCCTATTAGTCTTCGTCTATTCAATCATATTAGGAAATACAATCATTATACCTAATTCCCCAAGATACAATCAGTAACCTGATACGTTCATATTGAACCAAAATATATAAAATATATACAGGAGTAGGTAGTATAAATGACACACAACAAATACCAACATTATATACCTGCTGTACCTATTTTCCTACCAGTTTATAGTGAATTATATTTACCCTCTAAGATTTTAAACCGGCCAAGTTTTGACTCGACTTAGTGAAGCAGGCTGCAGGTCAATGCCCTCAGGTAAGCTATAAATCAAAGCTGACAGCTCCTCTCTTCAGTCGGTCGGTATCTCTGGCTTCGTGTCTGGTGTTGCGTGTTTTAGCATAAAATCTCGTCCGATTATATAGGCAGGTAAAGTAACTTCTACTGGTTAAGGAAAGCGTTTGGTTGGTTCCTGGCGGAGCAAGCTGATTGGTTGCCAGCAGTTTCGTCTTATGCTCGTACAGCCTAATTTTATTCAGTTTTCTTCCGCCATCTTGCGTGAACAAGATGGCCGCGACCCACATCAGAAAAAAACAGGGCTTAAGTTTTTTCCTGGCGTAACTTCTTGTAATTTATTCCGGCTCAGCAACTGTGCGTTGATTGGCTGGGCTCTCGACATAGGGATTTAACAAAGTAGTGGGTTTACACAACTCGTTCCACGACAAGTCTTTTGAGTAGTCTGAGATGTGAAGACATTATAAGGTCATATTATCGTAACTGCCGTGTGTGCAGTCTTTTGAGTAGTCGGAGATGTGAAGACATTATGAGGCCATATTATTGTAACTGCTGTGTGTGCAGTCTTTTGAGTAGTCTTCTTCTTCTTCTTCCTCGTTCGCCTTCAGACTTCCACATTTATGACTCTAATAAAGGCAGTAGTCAACCCAAGACTCCAAACATCTCCAAACAGTTTTTCGTTGACAGAAGTGGGTTGTTGCCATATGCTACTCCGTTCATTACTGTAGGTTGGGCAGTATTGCAGCAGGTGTAGTAGTCTGAGATGTGAAGACATTAATAGGCCATATTATGGTAAACTGCCGTGTGGGCAGTCTTTATAGCGCTGAGATATACCTCGTGCTTTTCGCTGTAAACTGTGTATTTAATGTCAACGTGATTGTGTTGTGACGTAATAAACCATTATTAAATGTCACCGGTCGTTTCAACGCTCCATGACTCCCATGTACGTACCTGTGATGTGAGTGACTGTACCAACACACACCCACTTCAACATTCCAGACACAGCGACAGAAAAGTACCTCATATTTATAATTAGCCTGTGTGGCGTGTATAAGTAAAGTAATAACATTAACAGTATTTATAATGGCCATATACTTTCATTAACAGTGGAGCTGTCTATCCATACTTTAACTATAGTGGCCATAATCAGGCGTTTGCATCAGTAGTGGCCGTAAGAAGAAGTCGGCGTTATCAGTGGTGGCAAATGACTTATTGCAACACTCCCTTGCTTTGCAGTAATGGTCCAACAGTGACCAAAACTCAAGAGTACTGTATCTAATATTGGCTTCCAAGGTATCTACCTGCGCGTAAGATTATGCTTGGCAAAGATGTAGATAGAAGGTTAATAACACTTCTACCTGAAGGTAGAGTTCACAAGATATTTCCAGAAGTCACGAATAATGTTGCATTGGGCTGAACAATTGTTAACGTTTTATATCTGGTCCGGTAAAAAGAAGAGACATGGTCCGCAACCAGACGATACGTCAAGGCCTAAAATCCCACCCGCTGCAGACCCAAATAGAACAGTCCCAACTAAGATGGTTTGGCCATGTCTGCAGAAAGGGAGAAGATCGGCTACCACGACAAGCATGGGAAACAAAGAGCCAGGGATCCAGACCCCCCAGGACGACCCAGAGTCCGCTGGGAGGACAACATTAGACGACAATCTTTGAAGGACCGAGGAATAGAATGGAACCGATAGGATAAAATATGCCACATAATAATGAATGAAATGGCCAAAAATTATGCCACATAAAAGCCATGAGTGAGAGGAAGAGAAAAATGAAGAAAAAAGTGATACTGACGGAGTGGACGTGAGATCGCACAACCGTATCGTCACAAGCACATTGATCAATAATGTTGATAACCCATCTGTTTTAACCCAAAGTAGAAAGTGACAAACAGTGGCCCCTGTGTAGGTCCAGTAGTCTCTGAAGAGACAACAAAAGTAGAAAGTGACAAACAGTGGCTCTGTGTAGGTCCAGTAGTCTCTGAAGAGACAACAAAAGTAGAAAGTGACAAACAGTGGCCCCTGTGTAGGTCCAGTAGTCTCTGAAGAGACAACAAAAGTAGAAAGTGACAAACAGTGGCCCCTGTGTAGGTCCAGTAGTCTCTGAAGAGACAACAAAAGTAGAAAGTGACAAACAGTGGCCCCTGTGTAGGTCCAGTAGTCTCTGAAGAGACAACAAAAGTAGAAAGTGACAAACAGTGGCCCCTGTGTAGGTCCAGTAGTCTCTGAAGAGACAACAAAAGTAGAAAGTGACAAACAGTGGCCCCTGTGTAGGTCCAGTAGTCTCTGAAGAGACAACAAAAGTAGAAAGTGACAAACAGTGGCCCCTGTGTAGGTCCAGTAGTCTCTGAAGAGACAACAAAAGTAGAAAGTGACAAACAGTGGCCCCTGTGTAGGTCCAGTAGTCTCTGAAGAGACAACAAAAGTAGAAAGTGACAAACAGTGGCCCCTGTGTAGGTCCAGTAGTCTCTGAAGAGACAACAAAAGTAGAAAGTGACAAACAGTGGCCCCTGTGTAGGTCCAGTAGTCTCTGAAGAGACAACAAAAGTAGAAAGTGACAAACAGTGGCCCCTGTGTAGGTCCAGTAGTCTCTGAAGAGACAACAAAAGTAGAAAGTGACAAACAGTGGCCCCTGTGTAGGTCCAGTAGTCTCTGAAGAGACAACAAAAGTAGAAAGTGACAAACAGTGGCCCCTGTGTAGGTCCAGTAGTCTCTGAAGAGACAACAAAAGTAGAAAGTGACAAACAGTGGCCCCTGTGTAGGTCCAGTAGTCTCTGAAGAGACAACAAAAGTAGAAAGTGACAAACAGTGGCCCCTGTGTAGGTCCAGTAGTCTCTGAAGAGACAACAAAAGTAGAAAGTGACAAACAGTGGCCCCTGTGTAGGTCCAGTAGTCTCTGAAGAGACAACAAAAGTAGAAAGTGACAAACAGTGGCCCCTGTGTAGGTCCAGTAGTCTCTGAAGAGACAACAAAAGTAGAAAGTGACAAACAGTGGCCCCTGTGTAGGTCCAGTAGTCTCTGAAGAGACAACAAAAGTAGAAAGTGACAAACAGTGGCCCCTGTGTAGGTCCAGTAGTCTCTGAAGAGACAACAAAAGAATAGGTCTACTACACCCTCGTGCAAAAGATAAAGGTAGTCCCAAGCAGATACTGCCGTAGGTGAGTGAAGGGTTGGAGATTTCAACATACTAAGTCCAGCATCGAGAGGTGGGGTGATCAGTTCCTTTCCAAGCTGTCATTTCCTTCCCTAACTCAAAGAGCAGAGTCAGATACCCATTTACAGCTGGGTAGACTGGAGCATGTCAGTATCGTGATTCTAACCCGGCCCCTTTGCCTCTAGCGACCAGCACTCTAACCGTTGTGTCAATCTGACGGTCCAGGTGTATTGTACATATACAACTAATAAGACGAATGGTGTAAAAGAAAAAAAACAATGGACAATTAACAACCAATTGGAAGAAAGAATAGAGGCCCTTGAGAATTGGATGTCTAGACGATTGGGAATGAGAAGAAATCAAATAAAGTAGTCTTTGAAAACCTTGGAATGCAAAGAGAAATAATGAAAGAAGTTAAAATCAGACAGCTAACATATTTTGGTCTAATGAAAATACATAACACCTTGCTAACGACCATAATGGAATGCAGAGCTGAAGGCAAACGTGCAAGACGAAGGCTGCGGTGTAAATGGGAAGATAATATCAAGAGATAGATAGGAAAGAGCTATCAAGGCAACAGATGGAAGACGCCTAAGATCCATTGCTGTTGATCTTCGTGTGCAGATGGCAGCTGGTGATGATGATGATAATAGATAAGTGGTGCCTCGGACAGTGTTAAAAAACGCGGCATTATGGGAGATAACAAAGGCTTTGAGTACGTTAGTACTGTCAAGGGAAGTAAAAAAAAAGTATTAATTAATTAAGGGAAATAAAAATAATAAAAAATGTTATTAGATTTATATTACACAAATTGTAAATTTTGTTTACTTCTTTCAAAATAATTAAACACTTTTAAAAACAAATTACATGTTATGTATTGTAAAATAATAAAAGTTTAAATATTTTGTTTTAATAAAACAAAAGACATAAAAATTTCAGCCAGTTAAATTTTTGCAGCCAGTGTTAAGTTTTAGTATTAGAACTAGTCTTTCAGATTACAGATTTGATTAGTATGAGTCTTAACTGATAACTTTTCAAAATATGTATTTTATTTTTGGCTCGGCTTTAAAAGCCGACACAACAACAAATGTTTCTTCTTCTTCTTCCTCGTTCGCCCTGGAAAGGACGATGTTTGCGTTGTGTCTGTTTACGCCGTAGCTGTGATATCTGCACCTTTCGGTCGACACATCCGACTTCAGCACGGCATTTTTTGGGACCGGGTTGCCTTCCATCTGCGATCCGTACTCGCTCAGCCAGTCTGCACTGCTGCAGACTGTTTCCAGGACCACCAGGTTCAAAAGTTGGAAACCCTCAGAATAGGCTCTAAACCACTAAATTAATATTAGACAAACATAAAGGTATGTTTTCAGGCACTCGTATGAAATAAAGAAGTAGAACACTTGGACAACAGAAAAACAACAGACGTGAGTGGCTTACCCAGGGTTCGAACCCCGTACCTTCCGTACGACAACTCCGCCTAGCTATCAAGCGAATCACACTGACCCCACGGCCAGCTAGGCATCCCCAAAAAAGGATGCTTTGCTGACTATTTATCAGTACGAAACACACAAGATAACACCGGAAGTATACAGTGGGCAACTCAACCCTTTAATGACGCAATCACTTCTGTTGTTCCCCTATTAACAGTATGTGTCAGTCCAAACAAGACAAAGACCTTGATACTGGGTCCAGTAAATAGTAGAAGACTTACGGATAGTAGTATAGAACAGAGGGTAGGTTTCTGGTATTGTATAAACATAAATAACACATAAGGAAGGGAAACCCGAGGCCTGTAAACAGTAAATTAATATTAGACAAACATAAAATGCTGACTATTTATCAGTACGAAACACACAAGATAACACCGGAAGTATACAGTGGGCAACTCAGCCCTTTAATGACGCAATCACTTCTGTTGTTCCACTATTAACAGTATGTGTCAGCCCCTTATGTGTTATTTATGTTTATACAATACCAGAAACCTACCCTCTGTTCTATACTACTATCCGTAAGTCTTCTACTATTTACTGGACTCAGTATCAAGGTCTTTGTCTTGTTTGGACTGACACATACTGTTAATAGGGGAACAACAGAAGTGATTGCGTCATTAAAGGGCTGAGTTGCCCACTGTATACTTCCGGTGTTATCTTGTGTGTTTCGTACTGATAAATAGTCAGCAAAGCATCCTTTTTTGGGGATGCCTAGCTGGCCGTGGGGTCAGTGTGATTCGCTTGATAGCTAGGCGGAGTTGTCGTACGGAAGGTACGGGGTTCGAACCCTGGGTAAGCCACTCACGTCTGTTGTTTTTCTGTTGTCCAAGTGCTCTACTTCTTTATTTCTTACGAGTGCCTGAAAACATACCTTTATGTTTGTCTAATATTAATTTACTGTTTACAGGCCTCGGGTTTCCCTTCCTTATGTGTTATTTATGTCTAATCCACTAAACATCATCAAATCATTCCTGGCAGATCGACAACAGTTAGTGCTTCACAACAACTCGGCATCAGATTTCTCGAAGGTAGTTACAGGAGTACCGCAGGGCTCTATTCTTGGGCCCCTACTCTTCGCAATGTTCATCAACGACCTGCCACTACATTTAAAATATTCAACTTGTGACCTCTTTGCAGATGATTGTACTATCTACACTAGTGACAATGACTGCGTGGCACTTGAAATGACTCTTCAAAGCGATGTAGACAATCTAACAAAATGGAGTAATATGAATCGTATGCCAGTAAACACAACAAAAACGAAATCTATGTTGATTACCACCAGACAGAAACTCCTAAGCTGCACCAAAAGATCGCTACAGCTACACGCGGAATCAATACAAATTGAACATGTAACAGAACACAAAGTTCTGGGGATCACGATTGACCAGCACTTAACGTGGAACTCCCATGTACGGAATTTAACCAAACACATAGCACAAAAGACGTACCAGCTAGCCAAAATAAAACACTTCTTAGACGCAGACACTAGACTATTGTTCTACATCTCACATATACAGACACATCTAGATTACTGCTCTACACTATGGGATTGTTGCCCTGCTTCAACCTCGAAGAGACTGCACTCCCTGCAAAAGAGAGCAGTGCGTCTGATCACCGATAATCGCACGACACCACACACAAGGACAGGAAAAGAACCCAAAATACTGTCGCTAAAAAAACGTCTTCTCTACAACAAAGCCAAGCTGACTCACACAATTCTATCTAACAATGCCCCGTCGTACCTAAGATCATTGTTTCAAACCAGTAGAAGGGAGGGACAACGATTACATCAGTTACGTCTGCCCAAACCTAGGATCGACCTGTTCAAAAAGAGTCTAGCCTACTCTGGTGCCTACTTATGGAACAGCCTTCCACACCACCTAAAAAGTCTACCTACACAATATTCTTTTAACAAAGCACTTTTCAAACACTTCCTCAACACTGATTATCTACCCCCATAGAAACAGTATTTGCCTGTCAACATCTCATCCATAGGTCAACATTTCTTTTCCTCTTCCGCTAATTTTTGTGTGTGAATATTTTGTTTTATATCCATGTAATATCATTATTATATTCACTTTAAAATATTATTATATAATGTAATGTATGTTTGAATGTACCCACATAATACTGTACTTTAGAAATGTGAGTCGTGAGAATGTACCCGCATACCAAAAATACAGATTAATTGTAGACGGATTGACCGCATGAGTGAGTGTCGGTATACAGAATTTATTTATTTTTATTTATTGTTTTATTTATTTTATTTTATTATTACTTTTTCCCCCCATTTACTAGCTTGTTTGTTTCAAAAAAAAAAAAAAAAAAAAAACCCTACTCATTTTTTTAAAATTATGATTGCATACTGTAAATGAATGCTGTTATGGTAACTTTATAATGTTGCATGCCTTTAAATTAATGTTTAAAGCATCATGTGGGAATGAAAGGATATAGTATGCAAGTTTAATGAGAGTGGAAGGGCAGAATGTTAGACGGGCCTGCGCGCCCAATTCTTTACCCTTCGAAAATAAAGTTCGTTCGTTCGTTCGTTCGTTCGAGTACGGTCTTAATCAGCTCTGGTTCGCTGACTCTGATGCAAGCAGTCAAGCTATGGGTCGCTGACTGCATTCACTATTGCTGCATCTTTGGGTCTTTGTTTCAAGAGTAACTAACAATTTTCATTTCTAGTTTTTTTTTTTAGGTCAGGCATACCCCTGCATAACAATCAGCCTCAGGAGTGATGAAATTAAAATACTGCTCAAAATCATACAGTAAAGCAGAGGTTTTCAAACTGTGCGTCGCGGCTCCCAGCGTCCGGTGGCTTGGGAAAAGTGTTGGGCTCGATATTAATATCTTTTTGGGTACAATTGCTTATATATAATATATAGTATAGAGAAGAGCCGCGGTGATTTATGCACAGGTCAGGGGAGCCGCGGACCAAACAAGTTTGAAAACCTCTGCAGTACAGCATAAAAAGTAAGGTAGACAGCAAAGTCCGAGAAGAGCAGTGTGGCAGTTGGGGAACGATTTACAGTCAAAGGGAAGGAATACAGAGAATTATGAATGGGAAGGTTCAGATAGAGTACAAAAAAGAGATGCGCGAACAATGTTGCGCATGACAGAGGTGAAGGGTAATCCAGTGAATGCACGCTTTTCTCAGCGGGCAGTCCAGAAAACGTGAACCAGAGAGGGAAGCCGCATATACGCGGATAGCCATGTTAATGGCGTACTCAGATAGTTTAGATGATAAATATTTCATGGACAAGAAATACTTTGGGTAATGATTAACCCGAAATATTGAACAAGGAGAATTCTTGTTCAGAAGGAGAAACGGTGTGAGTTAGTTTTATTCGAAAAGGGAAAAAGGTACGTAGAGTGATTCGTAATACATATAGACAGTAGTCAGATTCTTCAGTGATAAAAGGGAAAACAACATCCCCGGAGAGGCCCGGTCTACCATCAAGATAACCTGAACACTGAGAGAATATAAATAACAATAATCTAAGAAATGGAGACTATAGCGCCTGAATGATCACTGATGGTTTAAAGGTCAGAAGGTGTGGATTCGATACTGGGCGAGAGAGAGTGGTGAAAGAATGAACTTACATTGTATATTCTATGATGGACCAAATGTGGAGGTCAGAGCAGACAGCAATGATCCTTTCATATGTAAATAAACACTATTCAAATTACCATGGCGTTATCGCATCACGTGCTGTGTGTGTGTGACTGTGTGGTATACAGCATATTATAGCTAACCACAGAGGTAAGCGAACCTGGACAGACATTGCCATATAAATATATGATTCATGATACAGCGACCATAGGCTGTCACAGCAGTTCTAGGCGGAACAAAAGAGGCAATATTTTGCCTAAGAATATTAGCAAAATAATATTGCTGGCCTTGCTAGAACAATAATATACAGAGGTCCAAAAAAGTATATACATGTGCTTCATTGACTATAAGAAGGCTTTTGAAAGAGTCCATCACGAGAAAATAATTGAATGCCTCGAAGACATAGCTATTGCTGGAAAAGACATTTTTTTTGGTTCGGTGTTTGCCTTTGTGGCAGTGCAGTTATTTGTGCGCAGGTCGCGGCATCAAATAGTATCGTGTAACCGGGCTGTGATTACTGCATCAATGAAAGAATGTGTGTGTGTCCGTCAGCTGGTCGGGTCAGTTCAGTTAATGGTGTTGAGCGCAGGTAAATATTTTGAAGTGCGCTAACTTTTGTACGTTTCTTGGTTCAAGTCGTTACAGGCCTGTCCGCCTGAGATGGAAATTCTTGACCTTATTTTATTCTTCCTTCCCAGAGTTCGTTCGTACCCTTTTTATGTTTAGTGAAAAGCAATCTCGTATAATGGTTTTGTCAAAAGTATCCAACTGTGATATTCCAACGAAAACTCAGCAATGTAGAAAAATAAAATATAGTTTATTAACGTGATTTGGAACAGCAATGTCATTGGCACAATAGTGAAGTACTTATGTCTTTCTTACACAAAGTAGTGAGTATCCAAAAATGAAAATGTAAATCCACAGGAATAATATATCCAATAGAGTAAAATACAAACTGGTCTACTTAAACTCTTTCCGTACGTAATTATTTTCAGCTCTGGACGGAATTATTTTTAAGCCCCAAAAATTTACACATACATAATTTACGTTTACTGACAATGTGTGTCTAATCATGAGTTAAGTATAACATATTATATATCAAATTAAAGTACATTGGATGAACAATATAAATCCATATGCCTTTCTAGCTAATGTTATGTTATGTTTATGTTATAACAGATAACATGTACACGGAAAAAAGATAACTTGAAATTTTGAACAAAAATTTTCGACTTACGTAAGGCTTGTAACATAAAATGTTATTAAAATACAGTTTCACTGCTCTCTTTGTGCAGGTAATCCATTTGGAAACACAGAAAAAGTAAGAAAGTTATGGTTGATCACACAGTTTGTTCACTGTTCACATATTAGTAACATATCCTGTGTGTTTTTCGGCCATTATGGCGATACGACAAAACACGATTAAAAATGAAGATAAATAAGAAAAAATTCCTTCAAACGCAAATAAAAGACGTTGAAGCTTGTTGAAATTTGCCCAGTTTTGTGTTTACTTCCGTTCGAGATAAATTCCGGGCAGTATAAAATATCAGAATAGAAAGAAACAACGAAATAAATCAGCGTCTTTTAAAAGATCTTGCGGTCCCAGCGGTCGGCCATTGCGTCTTTTAAAAGATCTTGCGTACGGAATCAGTTAAAAATACTTGTCTAACCTGAACAAAACTTGTCAAGTTAAAAACAACTTGTCTTGATAATCTCAAAGACGAAGTTCTGTAAAAATCCTCTCGCCTAACGAATCCTAAAATCTGTACAAGCCCCCGTCAATCGCCCACGTCTCTTCTGTATATAAAGCCCACTCTTTTTCCCCGCCAATTTTCACACGATGCTTTATTTTTCACACGATACCAAACATCTACATTTGCACACGCTTTTCTCAGCTTTTCGACTTTTTTTCACACGACTCTCACTCTAGCAACGGAAAAAAACCCAGATAAGCAACTTCTCCCAAAACTTTCCATTCAATAAACATGCATTTACTATTTTGTTGTTCTGGGACAGCTTTTCTCGAAGCCGTGAACTTTTCATGATACTGTATTTTTTGCACAAGTGTCTTAACTGCTTTTTAACGTTGTTATTTCTCGTTTTATGTGGTTTTTAACACGTATTAATTGTAGTGTATGCCAAGCGGTCACACAAGTCTCGGGGCCACAAAAATGTATCCCATGTGGAGACATTTTCGTCCTATCAACTAAAAATATGAAGTATCTAACATACATACTGGAGCAAAATATGAACTGGGGGCATATATTAATGTGTCAAATGGCAATGGACAATGGTTGAGAACAATTTATGTTACTAGTATAAGTCATAGACTGGGGGCATATACTTATGAGCCAAAATGGGAAAAAAAATTACAAGTTCTCAGTATACATGTAAGCCAAAACAAATTTATAAAAAATTTAAAAAAAATTTCAAGATGTCAGTATACATGTGAGCCAAAAAATTTTTTTTTCAAGATCTCAGTATACCTGTAAGCTAAATTAAAAATGTATTACAAGATCTCAGTATACATGTGAGCCGAAAAAAAGGAAAAAAATTATTATTTCGTAAAACGATGGATCTAGTAGATTCATATTGCGTAAAACGGGGAGACATACAAGTTGTTTATACACTATGTCATTAAACAGTATGGGATATGGATAGCAATGTGCAATACGCAATGTAAATTGTTCATGTATTAATACAATACTTATGTAATCTTTACTTAACACGCTAGTAATAATACATAAAAACATGGAGTTATGATAGTAAATATACATAATTAATGTTAAACTTATTGAACTTTTTATTTAAAGTCGACACATATAAGGTTTGGTCATGCCAAACAAAACTCGAGTGTTAATCAACACTCAGGACAATAAGTGAATCCTATCTTAATATTTACATCTGAATGGTAACTGCCCATAGCTTTTACCTTTGACCATGACTTCCGCTAGTGTGAACGGGAGCGGTGAAAGGTCACACTGGATATTTTGAACTCTCATTGACGGCACAGTGTGGCGTCAACTTAGGGAGAGGGAGGGGTGGTGGGGGTTTATAGTACAATGAAATAGCTGGGGGAGTAGAGAAAGTAGTTTCTGTTTTGGATGGATGAATGAACGCGAGACGTGGGAGAAAGGTAAAGGAAAAAAAGAACTCGCATGGGGAAATCCACACGCGGGGGAAGATAAAGGCGGTGAAAACGAAGATCGGACCTGACACAGCGAAACACAGCGAGGTGGTGTTAAAGTCACGTGTGGACAGTTTGCGCGTAGGGAAAATGGAGTAGAGGGTTAACATTTTATATACGCATTAGAGGTTAAATAATTTGTACTGGACGAGTACAACATCTGTGTGTCTCAACACAGTAATTTGTTTTTTAAAAAGACATTATACATGGTACATAGTTATTTATGCGATATTAATGAAATTCAACCAAATTATAACAAGTAATCATAAAATCGATCCATAGCATATGTCTAGTTTCAGTACCTCCTGAACAGACCAGTAGAAAAATGTGTTTAAAAAAATGCTCTGAGTATCGTTCACCATTTGTGATGCTCCGGCTAATCACATGTGTAATAATGTTTTGGTTTTCCGCCAAAGTCTTAACATTATGACATAAACTGTCATAGTTGTCGTGTGTGCAGTGCCAACAAAAACTGTAGCGCATTGTCTACAAACGGCAAAATCGCCCGTTTTGGTTGATGTGCTTGTCTCACACCATGAGAGTGTAGCTTAAGATCAAACAATGTCTTCTTTAACCCTTGAGATTCTTCCTTAGGGGCAAATAGTACATGCATGTGTTTGGTTAAGTTTATAATGTACAACAATACATATATTTCTAAGTGCAAACAAAATGTAATTTAAATCTTCTAATACAAAATATAATGGTTTGAATACTGTAACTGTGCATGTTGAATAGAGTTGCGTCTCTGCAAATTGTTCTCTTCACTGGCGGTTATGACTGCCGCTGAAAGCATCAACTGGACGGCATAGAAGGTGGCTGGCATCATCAGAAAAACATTTTAGAGCAGCCAGCAAGAGCACGCCGGTCGACTCCAAAATAGCATGCCTTTCCTAGGCAGTGCTATCGCACTCGGACAAGGAAAATTAAACCATTTAGGGTAACCCAGCCAGAGCAAACTGGATTAACTCTAAAATATAGCATAGTCTCTCCAGGACAGTGCTATGGCACTCGGACAAAAAAAACCTTTAGGGTAACCCAGCCAGAGCAAACTGGATTAACTCTAAAATATAGCATAGTCTCTCCTGGACAAATCTGCTATCGTACACGGACAACAAAAATAGAACCATTTAGGGTAACCCAGCCAGAGCAAACTGGATTAACTCTAAAATATAGCACAGTCTCTCCTGGACAGTGCTATGGCACTCGGACACAAAAATAAACCATTTAGAGTAGCCCAGCTAGAGCGAACTGGGTTAACTCCAATATAGCATTGTCTCTCCTGGACAAATGTGCTATCGTACACGGACAAAAAAAATGGAACCATTGAGAGTAGCCCAGCTAGAGCAGCTTGGCCATCTCTAAGGCCATCTCTAATATAGCTTCTCTCCTAGACTTCTTCTCAGTGTCTACAGCAGTGACGGTTGATGTAGCGTTACATGTAGGGTGTTGCGAAGTTGATGCGCTGTGCTGTGCGATGTTCTGTCGCTTAGTTGAACGTTTCCTGTACAGAGCGTCTGTCGTAGACAATCTTCTATCGTGTTTCTTCTCAGTGTCAACAGCAGTGACGGTTGATGTAATGTTACAGGTAGGGTGTTGCGAAGTTGATGCACTGTGCTGTGCGATGTTCTTTGGTTTTGTTGGCCGTTTCTTGTACAGCTTTGCACGTACATGCTCCTGCGGAAGGCGTATAAACTTTGTCTGTGGTAGCGATTCGTTTGAAGAAGATGCGTAGGGTCGTTTTGAGGCGAACCGAATGGATGTGTCCATATTATCGTCGGTATGCTCGTTATCATCATCGTTATCACTTTGGTTTTCTTCAGTATCAAGGTCTGACTCATCTCGGGAGCATTTCGTTCTGTTAATGAGGCAGGTGATAACTCTGTATCGGAAGGTTGTGGTGTATCTATATGGGTGTCGGCATCTTGTAGAGTCTGTTGTTGTTGTTTTTCTGCATTTAAAGATGTGTTGCTATCTCTGGACAACGATTGGTAATTATCTGCTTGAACTCGAAGATTTCGTGCTTGAATACTCTCACGTAGCTCCTGCGGAGGGATGTCATGTTCACTCGTAGAAGTGTCGCGACATCTACGTAATCTGTCGATAGCATCGTGCGGGGGTGAAGAGAGGGGTTTGAGTGTTCATCGTCGCAATGTGACACATCAGATGTAGAGAATGATGTGGGGGGACAAAGGAGGGTGGTTTTGCGAATCGGTCGGGTGTTAGTGAGGATAGGCTGGGAAACAGGACGATGATTATCTTTCTTGATCTGTGAAATGTGGGCTTTCGTCCTGATCTGTCTTTCTTCGTGCCACAGGATAAAATTTGTTGGTGTAGTCTGTTCTAAGATTTTGAAACCATCGATCCATTTGTCGTCAAATTTAGAATGTCAAACGTGTTTTTTGTAGTATACTAGATCTCCGATGTGAAACTGTTCCAGTTTTGTATTTTTATCGTGTGTACGCTGTTTCTTCCGGAAAGCTTTTTCTGCATTTTTGTTCGCAGTGTGATGTGCTGCATGTTTTTGTTGTAGGATGACTGCTATCGGGTCCTCTCCCATATATGTGCGTTGTGGTTGGAGAAGGTTGTCCATCGGGAATACCGGCTCCCTACCGTAAAGAAGGTAAAATGGCGAGAAACCAGTGGTGTCGTTAATGTTTACTGGTATTGCTTCTAAGGCCTGGTTAATGTATAGATCCCAATATTGATCGTTGCCTTCGATGTATTTGGATAGAATATCATGAAGGGTTGAATGCATTCTTTCGTTTCTTCCGTTACTCTGGGGCCGATAGAAACCATAGGTGTGGTGTGTTTGATGTTTAACCTTTGTAATGTTGATTTAAAAGGATTTCCAACGAACTGTTTTCCATTGTCCGTGATGACTCTTCTAGGACAACTATGTCTAGGTAGAAATTCTTGCAAAAAGAAATCGGTGACAGTTGTAGAAGTCACATCTTTCATAGGGAAACTCTCCGGCCAAACAGAGTACTGGTCTACAATGTGCAACAAGTACCTGTTTCCTGACAGTGTTAGGGGGTACGGACAAGAGATGTCTAAACTGACAGTTTCCATGGGATAGTTGGAGGGTTGCATTTTTTGTAATGGGGATTTGTTCACCTTCATATTTCTCCTTTTGCAGATCTTACAAGTGGCCACGTAATCAATTATATCTTTATACATGGTTTGCCAGTAATACCGTTTCTTAATGACGTCTATCCTTTTATCTCGTCCCAGGTGTCCATTTTCATCGTGGAACTGGATGCGGATGTCAGGTATTAAATGATGTGGAATATATTTCTGTAATCTTCCATCTTGTTTGGAGTCAATATGATAGAGTGCTTGGTCATGAGGAAAGATAGTAAAATCCTTGACTTTTGCTGGTGTTTCTTTAATTTGTTTCATTAGTTTAACGACTTCCGGGTCTTTCATTTGTTCCTGTAGGATGTCAAAGTTGTCTGTTTGATCCTCTTCTGACAATCGGTCAGAGTCTGTGTGAGTGTCCGATTGATCGGCAATTCAGTTTGAATTTATGACATTTATTTGTCTAGTATTGTCATTTATGTCTGTTGCAGCTGCTTCATTTTTGTTACTCTGTGACGGGTTGTCAGGATATGGAATTTTAGAAAGCAGGTCAGCACACGTATTTAGGGTTCCGGCAATGTATTCTATGGTAGTGTCATAGTTCTGCAAATTCATCGCCCAAGTTTGAAGCTTCTTTGGTTGTTCGGATGTCTTCGTCAACCAACTAACAAGGGGTTGGTGATCTGTTCTAATGATAACTTTTGTTCCGCTGATGTAAAAATCCAGTTTCTGCATAGCATAATGAATGGCAAATTCTTCCTTTTCTGTTGTAGTCCAACGCTTTTGAGACTTACTTAATGCGTGTGACAGGAAAGCAATTGCTTTTCGTTGGGCACATTAGGAATAATAGGGGTTTCATCAGAATGGTTTGGTAGGACAAGGCAAGCTCCTACAGCGTTATCAGAAGCGTCAGTGTATAGGATCATTTTTTGGTGGTATCAGGCTGTGCCAACATTGGAATGGTTGTGAGTGCATTTTTTAGATAATCGAATGCTTGTTGACATTGATCCGTCCATCTGAACCTGGCTATTAATGGCTCCGCCGCCTTGGAGAAATTGACGATGTGGCGTCTGTAATAACTACAACATCCAAGAAAACCTCTTACGTGTCTCACAATTGTAGGGCGTGGCATCTCTCTGATCGCTCGTACTTTCTCGTCGTCAGGGCGAACTCCACTGCCATTAATAATGAAACCTAGGTATTTTATTTCCTGTTTTAGGAATTTACATTTCGAGAGTTTAAACTTTATGTGATGATATTTAAGACGATCAAAGACTTGTTCAACCCTTTTCAGGTGTTCTTGTATTGTACCTGGCGTATGGACTAAGATATCATCTATGTATGCCAAGGCAAAGGGCTGGAATCCTTTCAAGACCTCATCCATGAGGGACATATAAGTGGCGTGGCTTGATTTAAGTCCGAAGGGCATAACGTTCCATGCAAAGGAACCGACATGCGTACAAAATGTAGATTTTTCCTTTGCCTCTGGTGACATTGGGATGCACCAGAAACCGGATCGTGCATCTAATGTTGTAAACCATTTGGAATTTCCAAGCGTCGCCAGTATATCATCCATCCTGGGAAGTGGGTATGATATCGTCTTCGTTATTTTGTTAAGTGCACGATAATCGCAGCAGAAACGGTGGCTGCCGTCTTTCTTTGTGACGATGACAATGGGGGATGACCATTGAGATCTTGATCTTTCTATAATGCCAGCTTCAAGCATCTCATTTATAGATTTCTCCACTAACTCACGGTTCTTAAGGGGAGTGTGGTAAGGTTTGAGGTGTACTGGAACATCAGTTGTGGTGTTTATATCCATTTGGACTGTAGATGTGCGCTCTAGTTCCATGTTATTGATGGCAAATATGTGTTGGTGTTTGGTGACAAACTGTTGAAGCCTATTGACATGAGGTTCTTCTGCATGCAAGGTTTCAAGTAATTTTGTCAGCCTGTCTTCCCTATTTTTTTGCACATCAGTTGTACTGGATGTTCCTTGAAAACTGCTTTCTTGCTGTGGTTCGGTGGTGAAGCGTTGATGATCATTCTCGATCTGTCCTGCACTCCGGCAGTATCGTGGTTTTTTGTGTTGAATGTGTCTTAACAATCATAGCTGGCTCTGCGTCGTCTGGAAGGGGTGTGTGACTTGGTAGAGCTGATTGTTGTTGTTGCTATATATTTATTAAATGTTGTTGTTGTTGCTGTTGTAGCAGTATTTGTTGCTGATCAAGCTGCTGTTGCAACGCTTGTGGATCCATGATAATGACTAATAGTGATAAGGCCTGTCTGCTATCACTTAAAAAAAGGTGGCTGCTCGCTCGCCAGAATGAGTATGCTTTCACAAACGAAAAGGGCTGGTCACGGCACCAATTAGTATTAAGTGTGGCAGTGCAGTTATTTGAGCGCAGGTCGCGGCATCAAATAGTATCGTGTAACCGGGCTGTGTTTACTGCATCAATGAAAGAATGGGTGTGTGTCTGTCAGCTGGTCGGGTCAGTTCAGTTAATGGGGTTGAGCGCAGGTAAATATTTTGAAGTGCGCTAACTTTTGTACGTTTCTTGGTTCAAGTCGTTACAGGCCTGTCCGCCTGAGATGGAAATTCTTGACCTTATTTTATTCTTCCTTCCCAGAGTTCGTTCGTACCCTTTTTATGTTTAGTGAAAAGCAATCTCGTATAATGGTTTTGTCAAAAGTATCCAACTGTAATATTCCAACGAAAACTCAGCAATGTAGAAAAATAAAATATAGTTTATTAACGTGATTTGGAACAGCAATGTCATTGGCACAATAGTGAAGTACTTATGTCTTTCTTACACAAAGTAGTGAGTATCCAAAAATGAAAATGTAAATCCACAGGAATAATACTGTATATCCAATAGAGTAAAATACAAACTTGTCTACTTAAAAATACTTGTCTAACCTGAACAAAACTTGTCAAGTTAAAAACAACGTGTCTTGATAATCTCAAAGACGAAGTTCTGTAAAAATAATCTCGCCTAACGAATCCTAAAATCTTACAAGCCCCCGTCAATCGCCCACGTCTCTTCTTTATATAAAGCCCACTCTTTTTTCCCGCCAATTTTCACACGATGCTTTATTTTTCACACGATACCAAACATCTACATTTTCACACGCTTTTCTCAGCTTTTCGACTTTTTTCACACGACTCTCACTCTAGCAACGGAAAAAACCCAGATAAGCAACTTCTCCCAAAACTTTCCATTCAATAAACATGCATTTACTATTTTGTTGGTTCTGTGACAGCTTTTCTCGAAGCCGTGAACTTTTCATGATACTGTATTTTGTGCACAAGTGTCTTAACTGCTTTTAACGTTGTTATTTCTCGTTTTATGTGGTTTTTAAACACGTATTAATTGTAGTGTATGCAAAGCGGTCACACCTTCTTCTTGCGAGGCGCATTCCTTTCAACCTATTTGGCTATATCAGAGCGCATTTACCATCCTAAAAAATAAAGCGCTAAAAAGGACTCGCTAGCTACGCCAACGCCCGAGCTAGTGATTTATTCGGAAAAGACATAAGAATACTCAGTAACTTTTATTGGTAGCAAACTGCTACAGTAATATCTGGAAGGAATTATTCACCATACATCGACATAAAAAGACGTGTCAGACAAGGTTGTGTGCTGTCCCCTTGTCTATTTAATCCAGTCTACACACCGAAAAATGTTTCAAAAAGATACAGGAAATGTCAGGACTGAAAATAAGTTGAAGGTCAATAAACAACTTTAGATGTGCAGATTATACCGTGTTGTTAGCTGAAAGTGAACAGGATTTACAAGAACTAGTGAAGCAAGTAAACATCACAAGATAAGCATAAATGGGAAAATCCTGGAACAAGTCAAGAGCTTGTCATATCTTGGTCATATAATAACAGAAGATGTCAGATGTGAAACAGAAATCAAGAAGAGAATAGGAATGGCCAAAGCTACATACAACAACATGAGACATATACTGACATCCAAAACAGTTAACTCACAAATTAAAACTGAGAATCATAAAATGATATATATTCTTCACTACTGTATGATGTCACCCGTGTGTTACCGGGGCCCGAAAGAAGAGCAAAGAATAGTAACACTGTTCCCTGCCAAGCAGGTCGTAGAAAGCGACTAAGGAGGGTTGGGCATGATGCTGGTTACCCCATCCTGTAAAACAAATTTAAACCACAAAAACTTCCGCAAATATGGACAAGTCAATTAAAGAAAATAAAACACAGCCATCCAAGACAGGGGAAGGTCCTCTCGCAGGGAGGCGTATGATGCAACACAGAGAAAGCCGAAAGGAGTCTGTGTTGCTGACTAACCTTCTTTCTTCTAGGAGAACTTCCAGATTTGGCATCTGGAATGTTCGGACATTAAACGAACAAGGGAAAGTGGCGCAAGTAGCAGCAGAAATGAGGGAATACAAAATCGAGGTTCTGGGAATGTGTGAAACAAAGTGGAAGGGGGTAGACAGGAAGAAACTCATCACAGGTGAATTGGTGCTGTCCTCAGGACATGAAGACGAAAGTTCACACCACAGTGAAGGGGTAGCTCTTATGTTATCTAAAGAAGCACATAAAGCACTCATTGAATGGGAAGCTGTTGGACCCAGAATAATAACAGCTACTTTCAAAACAGCTAAAAAGAAAATTCATGTAAATGTCACCCAACGTTATGCACCAACTAATGACAAAGAAGAGTCTGTGAAAGAAGCATTTTATACTAGACTACAGGAAATTATATCAACATCAGAATGAATAAGGCAAGAACAGCCTTTTTTAGCCTAAACAACATCTGGAAGTCCTCTCAATACAGCACAAGCACAAAATTAAGACTATATCAGAGCTGTATGCTTTCTGTGCTTCTCTATGGTGCGGAATGCTGGAGAGTTATAGAGAAGGAAATGTCGAAATTGTCCTCTTTTCACACAACATGCCTAAGAAAAATTATCCGAATCTTTTGGCCGAATACCATCACCAACCAAGATCTGCTTACTCGGAGCAAGCAAGAGGACATGCACACCATCATAGCTGGCAGACGCTGGAGCTGGGTTGGCCATGTCCTCAGAAGAGACCCCGATGCCATCACAAGATCAGCTATGCTTTGGACCCCTGAAGGAAAACGAAAGAGAGGCCGACCAAAAACAACCTGGCGGAGGACTGTGGAGGCTGAGATGCAAAGAATGAACCAGAGTTGGGGCACTGTACGAAGGATGGCTGCCGACCGAGCAAAGTGGAATCAATTTGTTTTGCCATACAAGACGCGACTAGGCGTGATGGCCACTGACTGCTTTGACGGTCGGCGGCTAAGGAACAAAGAAGAAGACAGGAAATTATGGATACAGTAAAACGAAGAGACATCACAATTTTGATGAGTGACATAAATGCAAAGATAGATACAGTCAACACCGGAATTGAAGAAGTCATGGGAAAACATGGGCTAGGAATAATGAATGAAAATGGGGAACTATTCGCAAACTTCTGTGCTTTAAATCAAATGGCTATAGGAGGAAGCATGTTTCAGCATAAGAGAATACACAAGGCAACATGGATATCACCAGACCATAGAATAGAAAATCAGATTGATCATATATGCATAAACAAGAAGTTTAGATCATCATTGCAGGATGTAAAGGTATATAGAGGAGCAAATGTTGCATCAGATCACCATCTTCTGATAGCCAAAGTAAAAATGAAACTCAAGAGATATGCAACAATGCAAAATTATAGACAACAGTTTAATGTAGGACAGCTAAGAAATCAAGAAACAAGAGACAAATTTGCGGTCACAGTATCCAACAAATTCCAAGTGCTCCAACAGCTGGAAGATGTATAGAATACAGAAGACTATTGGCAGCAGGTCAAAACTGTATGGAAGGAGACATGTCAAGAAATACTGGGGAAAAGGGAAAGACAACAAAAAGCATGGATAACAACAGAAACCATCAATAAGATAAAAGGCAGAAAAAACAAGAAAGCAGATTCAAACACAAGCAAAACCAGAAGTTCCAAAGCCAAGGCTCAAGAAGTGTACACAGAAGCAAACAAAGAAGTAAAAAGAAGTATCAAAAGAGACAAGAGGAAGTATATTGAAGAGTTGGCAAGAGAGGCAGAAGATGCTGCAGCCAAAGGAAATATGAGAGAACTGTATAGCAGCACAAAAAAGCTAACAGGGAAATACAAGCAAACAAGTTGCCTCATAAAAGACAAGAATGGGAAACTGCTCAGCAATATACAAGAGCAAATGAAGAGGTGGACAGAATATTTTGGGGACCTTCTCAATAGACCAGCTCCACAAAACCCCTCGGACATCCAGCCAGCAGAAGAAGAGCTACAAATTAACGGTGAAAGACCAACGAAGGAAGAAATAAAGAAAGCCATAAAGCTTCTAAGAGATGGAAAAGCGTCTGGACCTGATGGCATTCCAGCAGAGGCCATCAAAGCAGATATCGACACGGCTACAGAGATGTTATATAAATTACTTGGCAAAGTCTGGGAAAAAGAAGAGATACCAGCAGAATGGAAGGAAGGATATCTGGTTAAGTTGCCTAAGAAGGGAAATTTACAAGAGTGCACAAATTATAGAGGAATAATGTTACTATCAGTGCCACGAAAAGTATTAAACAGGATTATCCTTCAGAGATTAAAAGAGTCCATAGACAAGAAACTGAGAGATGAACAAGCAGGTTTTCGACAAAACAGATCATGTACAGACCAGATAGCCACTTTGAGAATAATAGTTGAACAAAGTCTGGAATGGAATTCACCACTATACAAGGTACATCGGATTTGTGGACTACGAAAAGGCATTTGACAGTGTAGACAGAGAATCACTTTGGAAATTGATGAGGCATTATGGAGTTCCCTGAAGATCATTAATTTAATAAAGAAAACATATGAAGACATGACATGCAGAGTTCTTCACGAAGGACAGCTTACAGAACCGTTTGGGATAAGAACAGGAGTGCGACAGGGATGCCTCTTGTCTCCATTTCTTTTCTTGCTGGCAATAAATTTGGTTATGAGATCATCGACAACACACAACAGAAATGGAATCCAGTGGACTCTGACGAAGCAGTTGGATGATCTGGATTTTGCTGATGACTTAGCTCTTCTGTCCCATAACCGTAATCAGATGCAGGACAAATTGAAAACACTCGATGAGAGGTCACAGCAATTAGGTCTGAAAATACACAGGGAAACGACAAAAATAATGAGAATAAATGCAGGTAATGATAACAGGGTTGAACTTGAAGAAACGCCAATACAAGATGTAGAATCGTACACATATCTTGGCAGTAGTATCGACAAAGTTGGAGGGACAGACCGCGATATCAAAATAAGAATACAAAAAGCAAGAGGAGCTTTCATTGCATTGGGAAATATATGGAGATCAAGAGAAATAAGATCCAACACGAAAATAAGAATCTTCAACTCAAATGTGAAGTCAGTCCTATTGTATGGCTCTGAGACATGGAGAACAACAAAGACAACAACCAAAAAGCTACAGACTTTCATAAATGGGTGCTTGCAAAGAATAGAGGGTTTAAAATGGTATGACAAGGTTAAAAACGTGGAACTGATGACAAGAACTAGACAAGTGCCAGTGGAACAAGAGATGATAAGAAGACGATGGCGATGGATAGGACACACACTGAGGAAACCTGTTGATAGCATTACAAGGCAGTCCTTGTTCTGGAACCCCCAGGGCAAGGGAGGCAGAGGTAGACCAAGAAGCACATGGAGAAGAGAGCTGGAAACAGAGGTGAAAATGATGAGGAGAACATGGAAAGAACTTGAGATGATGGCACGTGACAGGAAGACTTGGCATGTGTTTGTTGAAGGCATATGCTCCTTTGGGAGTGGAGGGTTATGAATGAAGTGTATGGTGTAGAAACATGGACAATGAATAAGCAATTGGAAGGGGTAGTCCTGGAAACAGGCTGCATCACTGCAGACTGGCTGAGAGAATAGGGATCGAAGAGGGAAGGCAAACCCGGTCCCAAAAAATGCCGTGCGGAAGTCGGATGTGTAGGGCCGAAAGGCGCAAATATCGCATCTTCGCTGTAAACGGCGACACAACGCAACCAACGTAATTTTCAGGACGAACGAGGAAGAAGAAGAAGGAAGAACGAACTGTACGCCGGACCAGTAAAAATCTTACAAACACCAAAAAACCTTACAAAAATATATTAAACGCGATATGGTTTTAAAAAGACAAATGACATATACTAATTAGTTTACCGGCTGATCACCCGTTTGCCAGTCACTTCGATTACGGAAACAACAGCAAATGGATTGATTTGCCGTTGCCCTAAAGACGCCAATAGGCGTGATGGGAAACAATGGCAAAGAAAACCTATCTGCTGTTGCTCTAAGACGCCACTAGGCGTAATGGCCACTGACTGCTTTGACGGTCGGTGGCTAAGGACGGAAGAAGAAGAAGAAGAATTAGTGTAACATTTGAAATAGTGCGATATAAAACAAACTAATAAAGTCTCGTGCTGTTCTTCATATGTATTAGAAATACTGCAAGTGATAATCATTTAAAATGTAAGTTATCACCCATAATTTTATCACAGCCGTCATTGTGACGAAATCAGTCTTGCACTTTTTATAACTCTCGTCAGCTCCGGCAGTATCACGTCATTTCTTCATTTTTCTCACTCCTCGTCCTATTATTCGGCATATTTATTGCCCTTACGTTCTTTTTGCTGTGACTGCCCCCAGACTTGTTTACGCTTCACCAGGTGAACTGTAACAATACCAGGTCGATTACACAGGTCAGCGGTTATACGTTTATCATGTAAGTCGCCTGGCCACCCCTTTGTTAGACACGCTCTCTATTGATACAGATGGTCGCGCACGATCGGTGAAAGGAAACAATATTGTCAGTCGGAGAGAACCGTCTGCGCGATGGGCGAAACACAGATGATAATGAGATAATAGCTTCCGAGGGACCATTCCTGGAAAAGGAGGCACCAAAGAAGTTGGCCAATCGAAAAGCAGCAGATGGGAGACTTTTTCAGGCCATAAATCGAGGATTTCTCACTAAGAGAGAGGTTGGTAAGAAAGCGAAGATGGCTGTATACCGCTCCACCTATGTCCCAGTCTTGACATATGGATGCGAGTCATAGGCAATGACTACAACCCAAAAAAGCCAGATCCAAACCTCAGAAATGAGGTATCTGAGGAAGGTGGTTGAAGTAACAAGAAGAGACATGGTCCGCAAGCAGACGGTACGTCAAGGACTAAAATCCCACCCCCTGCAGACCCAAGTAGAACAGTCCCAACTAAGATGGTTTGGCCATGTCTGCAGAATGGGAGAAGATCGGCTACACAACAAGCATGGGAAACAAAGAGCCAGGGATCCAGACCCCCAGGACGACCCAGAGTTTGCTGGGAGGACAACACTAGACAATCTTTGAAGGACCGAGGACTAGAATGGAACCAAGCCAGGAAGAAGACAGCCGATAGGATAGTCTGGCGCTCTCTTCCAAACTTCTACACCTCACAGTAGAAGGGGAACGACTAAGTAAGCAAGGGATCATCCCTGTATCAAGATTATTACAGACAATCTGTCTGGCAAGTAAATACTGGCAGAAAGCATATTGACAGGGAATGAATTCACAGATTTTTGTGCGAATCTGGGCAGAAAGTATTACAGCAGTATTAGAAAGAGGTCTCGCGATGGAATCTTAAAAGTGAATATTTTAAAGTACACGGGGGAAATTAAACACCCCGGCCCATATAGTTTAAAATAAATTGGATTGGTGTAAAGTGGGAGCCGCAGTACACAATAGTTCTCATTGGCAAATTCGCCCGAAGTACAATCTGGGATTTGAACTAAGAAATGAGAGATATAATCAAGCGAAATTGGAGTCACAGATCAGACTGCATCGCACGTCAAGCCAGCAATTCCCCAGAGACAGGAAGAGAAGGATCTGACAAAGGATTCCAAAATTATAAGTGACAGATCAGAGTATTTGGGCAACTTTGAAACTTAAAAAAATAAACCCACATATTTTAAATAGACTGGAAACTTAAAGGACCCGGACATATCGAAGTTTATGGGCAACTGTAAACTGTAAAAGTAACTCGCATTTTAAATACGAAGACTGGAGTCCTAGAGAATCAGACCATCCGTCTGTCGTAAATTTATTTTGAGAAAAAAGTCTTAGAAATAGTGGTCCCGTTTAGAGTGAAGAATGATGGTGAAGGCTCTGTGATAATAAGGGTTTTGGAAGTAAATAGTTGATTCACAGAGTGCTGGGGAGAGTAAGGACAGACTCTTTTACGACAATCTTTTCTCTCAATCTACTCCTTATACTCTCCTGGCTAAACAATTATTTGCCAGTTTTTAAACACACATGCGCTCACACCAATTTGGTGTTTCAAACACACGGACGCTACGTGAATACAAACTATGGTAAACAAATATGGGTAATTTGGGCTTGGGCCTTACACCACAGTACTAAAAGTTTTATGATGTTTATTTATCATTTAATCACAATCACAACATCTATCCAATTACAGGCAAAAATCATAGGTACAGAAAATACAAATACCAAGGTGGAAAGGAGGAGGGGGGTGAATAGGAGTAATTCAATATGCCCTTCCCGCTTGAAATAGACACAGACAAAAAACCCAGTCCAAAAGAAAGGGGGGGGGGACGTTATCAGAGATAGATAATTTAACCCAACAGTAAAGTTATTACTCTGATAAGAGGTGTTACAATATTGTGTATGTGGGGTAGGAAGCAGGTCTATTAGTTTCTCAAAAACAATGTTTTCCCTTGACTAAGCAGAGTTACGGGAGGGGAAATAACCAAAGTTAAGAGATCCCACTTAAAAAGGACAAATATAATGAATACGGTAAAAGAAAATATTACTATGTAGGACCAATTATAATGTTTACAAATAACTCTCATTCATTCATGCACGCTCGTGATGGCCAACACTCAGTTTCTCACACACACTCACCGACCGTGGATTCTGGCACTCCATAGAAATATTACAACACCAATTAAACACTCGACAAAATAGAAATGTCTTTTTTTTTCTTCGAAATCCAGCCCCAGATTAGCGAGTTTGGCTTGTAGCAAATAGTCTCGTAATCGCTGGACGATGAAGCACTTGTGTTTCTGTTGGTTTTAGATAAAGTTTCTAAGGGATGGCACAGTCACAGATAGGGGGGTGAAATCGGTGTGGTCTCATGTATTTTCACCGCTGGTGGTAGGAAAACTTCTCTAGCGTGATGACAAAAAAACTGTCAGTGTTCTTAAATGATATTTCTTCTCCACAGTAGAACAGTAATTATATATTGATTTCTGGCAATGTTCTTCTCCAGTTAATCTTAATTTTATTGATGACGTGTTAAATTGTTCGTTGGTATGCTTTCCTTCTGGTAAATTCAGTTAGCTGGACCCCACACAGGATCGCCACAAGATTAAAATTTAAACTGTTCATCAAAATATCTGGAGGGTTTTAAGAACAGAGTCTGGAGGACTCTATAAAATGTTTTTATGAAATCTCTGAAGGTAGAACTGAGTCTGGAGGACTCTATATAATTTATTGCTGGGACGCAAAAGGTTGTATGATCATTCTATAGGAAAAGATAGAAAAACATGACAACATAATTTCCAATATTAATCATATTCTAGCGCGTGATAAATTTACAGTTAAAACCATTTTATACACTCGCGTCTTTGATTATATAAATTCAAGAAAAAACTCCCCGCGAGTCTAATAGTTAAAAACACACATCTATATATATATGCAGAACTAAACTGTATTAAATAGTTAAACATCCCTTAACGGCTTCACATTTACTTTAAGCATCTATTGTATTGGGAAATAACTTATAGATATATCATTTAGCTTGCAACTGGAACTTTGAAATGGGTTTAATTTAATAGATTTAAACTAACACATAATCCAGTGAAATAAAATGAAAGCACTAGACCACTGATAACTTTAACGAATATATTATACCGTGCACAGAAAAAGAATACACTCCAATATAGCCGACAAATTCAGATGAGGTCTAGCAGGATTCAACTATACGCTAGTGGTTCTTTAAATCTCTGGCAAACGAATGATAAATGCATTTTTCAGAGGTCTTTATTTATATTAAATGGAATGACAGATCTGGGGGACATGTTAGAATTTCACACTTTTTAAGAACTCAGGGAAAATTTGAGATACTGGCCGCCAGACTAAAGAGAGATGCCGCCCCTGATTTCCGTATCTCCGTTCGCTGCATCCGCTTCGTCTTTCTCGTTCGTGTCCGTCTTGCGAGCGGTTCTGTGGTTAACACAGAGATGTGAAATCCCGGCGAGACGCTGCTTCGTCTGTTCTGAGATTCCTCAGTGCCTTAGATCGAATGCCGCTACTTTCGTTTGATTCTGGCAACGCCTTTAAGGCAGGTACGAAAGAAAGGTGTAGCAAAATGCTTGCTTATAATCGCTCTAGAACTTGGCAGAGGCGTGGCTTAACCTCTCCCAAGACAAGCGATGTCCTGGATCCTCGCGTGATAAACTGTCTACATATTTAATTAGCAAACGTGGTGACAAGTCCACTCTGCTCTGCTGCATACTAATGAGTCCAGGTGGTGTTCCCCGTTTCCATCGTGCATGTTAATGAGCCCACGTGGAAGAGTTCAATTTTTGTCGAAAAATACCATCAGTATTCGAGGGTGCTACCATATCATCTAACAATTCAGGGCCAGCTGAGTTTCATCGTCACACCATCATAAGAGGAATAATAAAATTTCCAGACCAAGTGATTCGAAGCATCAAATAAAATTCTGTGTCCATTCTAAACTGTGCGAGGAGATTGTCTTCCCAAAAGTTACTTTGGGGTAAGTGTAAACATTTATTTTACAAATGTGAATTTGACATGTTTTTCTTATTAAGTGGTTATATATGAGGTTCGCACCCTCAACCTATGAAAATAGTATATTCATAAACCACTACAGCAAGCGCTGGATATCGCTTCTTGCTAGTCGTACAAAAAACCGACAGCAGAGGTGACCCCAAACACCGACTGGAGCAGTGACGACAGCTTTCACGACTTTCAGACAAAATTTTTTAAAAAATGTCTCTGCTAAGTACATTTGTGGGCTGCAAATTAACACTCGCAATGTCTTGCTGTCCACCCACCGATGTTAGTCTGTCTGAATAATTAAATTATTTTTTGAGTATACACAGCGTAACTCAGGGAAGATGATTAGATATCACCAATATTCTTCTGGGTATTAAACTGGGAAAATATGTGCTTGGAAAGCGCGAAATCAATGATTTGCCTGAATTAAAATTAGCAAGGTACAAATATCTCACAAAATGATATGTTACACTTGAGGCACATGTGATGTAATCTTCGCTCTCACTCACAGCGGTTTGCCAGCTACCGTTCGGGTCACAAAGTCAAATTCTTACCTGCGTTCTGCAATTCCAGTCCCAGTGCTCTAGACATTCGGTATGAGATAATTAAACCTTCGCTGCAAATTTATTGTTGGCAACTCCAGTTTTTAAGTAATGTTTAGTCATAGTTGGTATGTTACTACTAGTTGCTGTTTAAAAACGAACATTGTACTGTAATTACAACAAAAGATATGAGAGCCTGAACAAGTACAAAAAGTAGTATTTTTTCAAGTTTTAATATGTCATCATTGTTACGCAATGGCATTAACAGTATACAAAAACTGTACTCAATTCATACATCAATATAAAACTAGCAATAACCCGCCAATAATGACGGAAGTAAATCAAAAGCTGTAATATATTTTTAAAATATTTTTAAATTAAATATAAAAGTTCTTTGATGACAACATTTATTTGTGAAAGTGCGTGGATTTGTTTCAAAGAATACTTCCTGGTATAAAGTGTTTTTAACAAAATCTTTCAAGTTTTCATGATTTGTTCCTCGGGTGAGGGCGACAAAGAGCTGGCTGTGTCCGAAAACAGGTTCAGGAAGACTACTCCTACGTGATCAAAAGATTGTCCTTGCGCCTTATTGATCGTCATTGCAAATGCTAAAATCACTGGGAATTGACGACGTAGCATCCTAAATGGCAAACTGCGCTCGCTCGTTTCTAAATCAATGTGAGGAATTAAGACTCGTTCTCCATTATTACTGCCAGTGATAATTTCTGCATCACTCAGACTAATTTGCTCGTTGTGACTGACGCTGTGCTTGTCTTTGTGTCGCTTCCTGTTGTGAAACTGGGTTCTAACTTTCAACTACAGTTGCATCTCTTAGATGTGACCGACGTACAAACGGCGAGAATTATGGATTTTGATGATAAACATGTTATAGAAAATGGACATAGGAGAAACTTTTTTGCAGCATGCTTCAAATAGGAGTTATCAAAAGATGAATTGACAAGTAGTTAATCTTGGTTAAATTTGCATTACTTGTACTATACAGAGTGCGAAAGCATACAGTGATACTGAGAGTTTTTAAAAAGAAACACTGTTGATGCCGCGCATTCTAAATAAAAATGTGGAAATGTTGTGTTAAAACAGTAAAATGATTTAATTTATTATATGAAAACGCAAACATTATCAGAGATATGGTTATTAACATTCACGATACAAACGCAGTTTATAATATCTGCCCTAGCACACTGACCCGCAAACTGAAGTTGGACCATTCTATCTTACACATTTGCAAATTTAACTTCAAACCTAACTTTCTCCTCCTCATCTTCACAAAGTTCAGTACATGTCTAGAAATTTTGGCTTCTAATTCTTCTGAATTTTCCAGTTGCTACTAAACCTCTTAACTTGTTTTACATAATGGAGGAAACCTGAGCCCTGTGAATAAATACCAAAAAAAATAAAATAAAAATAAAGGTTATAATGAGGTACTCGTTGGACATAAAGAATGACTGTGATGTATAAAGGAAATGTAGCCTACAGTAATCTGACAACCTTTGTAATCCCATTAGCGTTCTATGATTTGCTAGCAAAACCACGCATTTTTCTGCCTGTCTTACTCACACACGCTTATTTTTCATCCACGCCTCTTTTCTTTGAACGTAATCAAACGAAGTTGTTTACAAACATTCGTGACCTGCCAGTCATAATAGGGAGCGAATCACGTTTGCTTTCAGGTTTATCACGCGAGCTGATCTGTCAATCAACGGATACCTGACAGACCGCACGTGAATAACACTGAACCTTTTGAAGTAAACTCACGGGCAAAAATATTTCCCCGAGTACCTTTTGAAGTTCGTACACAGAGGGAAATCCCCGAGCTTTGATCTTCAGATACGGGCAAAATCTACGAGAACCTGTTACACGGATTTAAGTCTTTGATGGCGGTCTAACGCTGAGACAGAGCGACCGTAAAACTTTTATCTGGGGGACTCATGTTTCTGATTCTCTGCTATACACAAGAGTGTGAAAAGTAGCATCATCTATAGATCAGGGAACCATGATGATATATAAACTGTAGTCTCTTAAACCTGCTATCAATTGTCAGAATTTTTGGATAGTCTAAGCACGCAGGGACTAGATCCATTTTCGCTAAATGTGTTAATAGCATTGGTGGGGATAATTTCATTCTGATGTTCTGGTAATAGAAATTAGTGCTTACGTGTTAAAATGTTAAAGCTTTTACCATTATAATTCACTTAGAGTTCTACCTGTTAAAACCAGTTAAATAAAATAACGCGTAGCTGTTTTATACCAGATGTTTCAGTTATAATGTTAATTTTAACCACCCGCTTTCTCACAAAAGAAGAGACGGCTTTGTTGACGATATTTATGTAAGTGCGCGTATGGATAATTAAATAATAATTGACATTGTACGCTGATCGTTAACGCGCGCGTAAGGGACGGGGAGGTTGCATACCTTCACCCGACCTAGAAAACACAGCGCTAGCGAAAAGCTGACCCTGTAGGTGTAAAAGAAAGTCGCCGTGTGCCTTTTAAATTTAATCAGGACTGACGGAGTGGATAAAAGATCGTCTTGTCCCCGTCCGTGTGCGTATATGTAGCTATATAGAATAGTAGCATTTTTCCATAATGTTTCTTTATTCCTCGCAGACCTGATCAAGGGCGACCAGCGGTTTTTTCTTCATTTACTGATGAGTTAATGTTGTCTTTTTCTTGGCTGTGCGTCACTAATTGCATTTGTGAGCCAACGATAAACAAGAAACATTTTAACTTGTAAAGTTAACTGGACTTACAAAACCCAGCAATATTTTTTTCCAATTTTATCAGCCCACTGGGGTTGTGCAGAAAAATAACATTATCTGACGACTGACAGTCGTATTCAAGTGTATCATCCAGAATTTACGCTGTTTCAGAATCGGCACTCACCATAGAGCCAGCCGATAGGATTACCATCATTTATCGATTGTAACAGTTTTAGCAACCAGATGTTTCCCAATACTGGAAATATGTTCCTCTGTTTAATGGGAACCCCAAGATCTCGGTTTATACACTAACTATTCGAGGTGACATTTGTTCATCCAGGAATAAACTACCAAATTCGGCGTCCCCCTCCTTAATCTTATTTGTTAGGGGATGAACTGGGGCCAATTTGGAAGATAAAAATAACCGGCAATTTTATATTCAGGATAATATTATTTCCAAGGGATATCACCAAGAGTAGGTAAGCGGGATTGAGTGGCCACGTATGACAGAGAGAGTGAATATTTTTCTTTGTTACAGGAAAGAAAAAGAGTCACTGGACTAAGAAATTTTACAACTATAAGTAACAGATCTAGTATTTGACAACTTTGGAATTCACAAGTAAACCCGCATTGTTAATACAAAACTGGAAACTTAAGGGACCACGACTTAAAATAACAAGACTGGAAACCTAGGAATTTGATCACACGTCATACGGGAATTAAACAAAAGTTACCCAGGCCAGTGATTTCGCAGAACATCCACCGTCAGAGGAATTAACTCTAACGTCCCAGACCAAGTCATAGAGGAATTAAACAAACGTTTTCCCAGGCCAGTGATTTCGCAGAACACCCTCCGTCAGAGGAATTAACTCTAATTTCCAGACCTAAGTGATTCGAAGCATCTAATACAGAGCTGTGTCCAGTCTAAATCTGTGCAAGGAGATTGTGTATTTCCAAAAATTTTGGGGTAAGTGTTAACAATTTATTTACTAATGTAAATTTTACAGGTTTCTTGTTAAGTGGTTATAAATGAGGCTGGCAACCACAACATATGAAAAGAGTACATGCAAGAGCCCCTACAGCACGCGCTGGTGATTGTTTCTTGCTAATCGGGCAGGGAAACCCGACAGCAGAGGTGACCCCAGACCCCAGACTCCAGCTGGGATCAGTAATTACTACATCGTATGTGCCTCAAGTGTAGCATATCGTTTTGTGAGATTTATGTAACTTGTTAATGTTAACTCAGGCACATATCATTATTCACGCTGTCCATACACATTTCCCAGTTAATACAAAGAAGAATATTGGTGAATTTTAATCATATTCATTGAGCTACGTTATGTGCTCAAAAATTTAATTCTTCTGAGAGATTAACATTGGTGGATGGACAATGGAAGAGTGAGCCTGTCAGAGTGCTTCAAACAAATGTACTAAGCAGAGGCATTTGTTTCCTATATTGTCCAATAGTTTGTGGGACGAAGCTATAAGACCGTTCGAGGACGAAGCGGCAAGGCTGAAGTTTCTACGCCCTTAGTTGTGAGAGCAGGGAAGCAACACTGACCACCTACATAAGACGAGGTAGGCAATGAAGTGCCCGCATCACCAGGAAAGTGACGATACAACGGTGGCAGAACTAGCGTAGACAAGTATATATATATATATATATATATATATATATATATATATATATATATATATATATATATATATATATATATATATATATATATATATATATATATATATATATATATATATACCTAGACATATGTTTACCTCTAAACAGAGCTATACCATTATAAGAGAGAATTCGCTGAATTAACTCAGCTGGGGGCTTGAACGGACTAAAAATCATTGCTTAAATCCTTTACAAAAGGCGACAGACAGTTATAAGTTAACCATTGCTCAGCGCTACGCCGCATGGTTCTTGACTTCTGAATTCGTGAATACACCCTTCGGATAGAAGCGCCATTACACTTCTATCTACATCTCTGCCAAGAGTAATCTTGTGCAAAGGTAAACATCTTTGACGACCCATTTAGATCTTCTTGACTTTAGGCCATTGTTGGACCACTACTGCAAAGCAGGGGAGGCAATCTGTGACAACGGGGAGAAATTGTTTACCAAGTCAGCTGAATAAATTAAGGAAGCAGCAGGCTAGGTAGATGAACTGGAAAATTCTGATTATTTTATTAGTAATGTTTTATTGTTTCTTTTATTCTTTACTTTTTGTGTCATACCTGTAGTTAAATGCCTTTCTTGTACACTTTAGGGCTCCTGAATTGTGTTGAGTGAAATAGAATTTAATCTATATTACATTTGATTGAAATGATTTTTGCTTCTGTATTTTAAAACATATTTTAGATTGTTTGTCTGTCGCTTTATTCTTCTTCATGCTGTGATTTCACCCGTAATAATGTGTATGACCTTGTTTATTTGTACATTGTTGTAACTTTTGTAAATAAATCTTTGTTCTTGTACTTTAAGGAAACTTGGTCAGTTAATTAACAAATTATGTTTTTAATTTGCTTTTTTTCCCTCCATTTTTTTTCCTTTGTTAACTCTGAGAATTAATAAATACCTTTGCTAGCAAATTAACAATATCCAGCATTAATTTCTTTTAGTTTTTGCAAAACTGATTAATATTAACAATACATTTTTAACAAAATCTGTGTAGTATCAAATTTGCAAGAACATATTGCATCATTTTGATTTCAATCTATTTCTTTCCTCTTACTTACTTACTTAGTCGTTCCCCTTCTACCGTGAGGTGTAGAGGTTTGGAAGAGAGAGAGCGCCAGACTATCCTATCGGCTGTCTTCCTCCTGGCCTGGTTCCATTCTAGTCCTCAGTCCTTCAAAGATTGTCTAATGTTGTCCTCCCAGCGGACTCTGGGTCGTCCTGGGGATCTGGATCCCTGGCTCTTTGTTTCCCATGCTTGTCGTGGTAGCCGATCTTCTACCATTCTGCAGACATGGCCAAACCATCTTAGTTGGGACTGTTCTACTTGGGTCTGCAGGGGATGGGATTTTAGACCTTGACGTATCGTCTGGTTGCGGACCATGTCTCTTCTTGTTACTTCAACCACCTTCCTCAGATACCTCATTTCTGAGGTTTGGATCTGGCTTTTGTGGGTTGTAGTCATTGCCCATGACTCGCATCCATATGTCAAGACTGGGACATAGGTGGAGCGGTATACAGCCATCTTCGTTTTCTTACCAACCTCTTTCTTGCTGAGGAATCCTCGATTTATGGCCTGGAAAAGTCTCACAGCTGCTGCTTTTCGAGTGGCCAACTCTTTTTTGATGTCTCCCTTTCGGTCTATAACAAGCTGCAGTTTCTGCTTTTCGAATTGGACTAATTAGACAATTTGTGCTAATTGTGTATCATTTTTTAAATACTTATTGAATACTTTTTCATGCTTTTGTAAACAAATATTTTAAATGAAACATTTAACAAAAACCTGAAAAAGGGAATCAGACTTTAGCAAATTTCTAATTTATATACCATCTCAACAGCACATAAAGTTGCCTTTGAAGTGCACTGATAAAGAGTTTTAGTAAGGTAGCATTTTTTCCTGGTATTCTTGCATGTATGATTAACCAAGCTAACCAAGCACAGGAGCATTACTTGGAATCTAGTTTTGTCTTTACATAAGTATCTTGTTTTTAACAAACAAAGTAAGAATCATGCGTGTTTACTCTCTGAGTGTTTCATTTATTATTATTTTTTTTTTAAAGGTAAAGGATTCCGTTACACGACCAATGAGGCATATTGGGAATGTGGTGTTAGGCCTATATTTTCTTGACCATCAGCACACTAGGGGTGATGTGGTCAGCAACACGTCGGTCACCTTAACCTTCCTAGAGTTGCTCTGGTACCAAATTCACGAGGCTAGGTCGACCCCGCAGCCGCGTGCGGTCTAAAAAATCCCACCTCAACTGGGGATTGAATTATATTGTTTTTGTTTTTTTAAGTTTGGCGAATTATCAGTGTGGTTTATGTCTGAAGTGAACTTAATATACGGGAAATATTGGAATAACACTCTTCAAGGAGATGACTGTCCATCCAAATTATTTTGCTTTATGTGTACTGGGCAGGACATTTATATCTTGCTGAATATTTGTGGCAGTTTAACAAATGTACTATATGAGCATGGACTTGTAAGAGTAGTAAATTAAAGATGATGGTATGTGTGAAAAAATATTTCTTGCTTTTGTGTGTATGTTAGTTTGTCTAGGTTTGTGTTTGTGCTTATCATCATTACGTATCATCTGCAGCTTGGAGGCTGAGCATAAATTATCTTTCTTTATTTTCTCTCTCTCTTTCTCTTTTTTAGGAAACATATCGTGTCTATTGACTGTTTTACTTAGTCGTTTCTCTTCTACCCTGAGGTGTAGAGGTTTGACAGAGAGAGAGAGAGAGAGAGAGAGCGCGCCAGACTATCCTATCAGCTGTCTTCTTCCTGGTCGGTTCCAATCCAATCGTTGGTCGCTCAGAGATTGTCCCATGTCCTCCCAGTGAACTCTCGGTCATCATGAAGGTCTGGTTCCCTGTCACTAGGTTTCCCATAATAGTCGTGGAAGTCGATCTTCTCTCATTCTGTAGACATGGCCAAACCATCGTAGTTGGAACTGTTCCACTTGGGTCTGCAGGGGCTGTATTGGTGTTATTATAATGTATTTTTTAATACTCTGTCTTCCTTTGCTGTTCTCACTCTTATTCTTCTGCCTTAGCTAGCAAATCTTTACAGCACTTCTGTCTAAATCCAAATCTTTAACTGTGACGTTTTTTTACATTCTTGCTATTTTAGTAGCTTCTGTTTACAATTCATCTGATTAATCACCAATTTGAAAGCAAGCCTCAGTGTCCCACGTGACTGTGTGGCACACTTCAAATGGGCTTTCCAGCAAAAATTTAAGGAGGCAGGGTTTCGTGTCTGTTCTGAAAGAGGGCAATGCTTTTCATTTAAGATAAAGCTAATTTTTCAGTCTGAAAATTAATCCAGCACTGTCACGGATTGCCTCCCCTGCTTTGCAGTAATGGTCTGATAATAGTCGTGTTTGGTATAGGTAAAGTGAGTGTGATTGTGTACTGGCAAAGTCGTTCACACAACAGGGCCGCACACGGGAGTCATCGAGTATGGAACGACTGGTGATATTTAATTATTGTTTATTAACTCACAGCACATCATCACGTAGACATAGACGAATACAGGTACATCGAATCATATAATTTCCACACTGCATTAAATATATATAATACGGCCTGTCCACATCCTGGCCTATAATAATCTTCATATGGCCTAACCAGTACTCTATTACTCAATAAAGCCTGCTCACCCGGCAGCTATAATAATCTTCATATGGCCTAAACAGTACTCCATTACACAATAAAGCCTGCTCACCCGGCAGCTATACTAATCTTCATATGGCCTAAACAGTACTCCATTACACAATAAAGCCTGCTCACCCGGCAGCTATAATAATCTTCATATGGCCTAAACAATACTCCATTACACAATAAAGCCTGCTCACCCGGCAGCTATAATAATCTTCATATGGCCTAAACAGTACTCCATTACACAATAAAGCCTGCTCACCCGGCAGCTATAATAATCTTCATATGGCCTAAACAATACTCCATTACACAATAAAGCCTGCTCACCCGGCAGCTATAATAATCTTCATATGGCATAAACAGTACTCCATTACACAATAAAGCCTGCTCACCCGGCAGCTATAATAATCTTCATATGGCCTAAACAATACTCCATTACACAATAAAGCCTGCTCACCCGGCAGCTATAATAATCTTCATATGGCCTAAACAGTACTCCATTACACAATAAAGCCTGCCCACCCGGCAGCTATAATAATCTTCATATGGCCTAATAAATCTTCACTGCAGTTTATCAAATAAGCTGTACACACAGCGAAATATATAAGTCGACATTTTCTTAAGCACTACGTAGGCATACACTATCCAAAAACCACTGGGACTCGACCTACACGATCCACGCCCAAAACACAACTCTCTAATCACACACTTTAGTCCCGCCAAAAAACTTCGTCACGAGACTCGGCTGTATTGAACACCGCTCTCGATAATACATGCAGACTAGCTGCGAGCTATTCACATGGCTCAAAACAGTACAGAATAAATACATCTCAACATTTGAGATTAAACAGCGTTCACACGCTTATCTGTACTCAGCCACTCCAAAAATAGGAAAAGATAATTCTATCCTAAAGTCAAACAAGTATCCGCTTAATCAAGCGTTGCAACTAACATATGCCTACAAAAATATCTTATTTTAAATCAAAATTATATCTACAACAAATATCAGCAATAAAGTGTAAAGTAGCAATTAAAGCATACAGCATAATCAGCTAAGTATAAAAAGTAATTAGCTAAATATACAAATATGATCAGTTCCAAAATTAAGTTACGTATATTTAGTACAAACCAAACCGACAACAACCGATCGAAAGAGAAAACACAAGATCAATCAAAAGAAGAATGATCTGTAAAAAAGGAAAGTAAGAACTCAACAATACCATATACTCATAATTTAAGTTGGACAATTACATGTAAAATAAATACAACTATCATAAGTAGATATATCATATCAAGTCATATAACCACTCCAATAATACAAAGAATGGAAGTATAAATGTTGAAAGAAGACAAAGTATACAAATAGAATCAAGTAAAACGAAGATGAGGTACGAAAGTATAAACAAGATATGAAATCCATACCGAAAAGACAACAGAAAAATAGAATAAAATGAAGAATAGTCACCAAAGACAGATGGAAAGCAAAGGCACGAACGCAGAGAAAGTCAATAACAGTACATACTAATAACTGTTTTGATCAGATAACCTATTCATAAATAAATATATAAACATGATCGAAAGGCACAACACAAAATATCAAAGTATATCTATACTAACACCACCAAAAAATAATTTATAACTAAACAAAACCTAATAAGTAATTTAACCAAGTTACAAGAGTTATACATACTCTTCACTTCACTTAGTCGTTCCCCTTCTACCGTGAGGTGTAGAGGTTTGGAAGAGAGAGCGCCAGACCATTCTATCAGCTGTCTTCTTCCTGGCCTGGTTCCATTCTAGTCCTCGGTCCTTCAAAGATTGTCTAATGTTGTCCTCCCAGCGGACTCTGGGTCGTCCTGGAGGTCTGGAGAGTTATACATATGTAATAATAAATAAATTATAGGCATCGAACAAACAAGTAATAGCATTGCTATAACTAATACCACCAACGCACAATCAAACGCTAAAATAAAAAATACATCATAACAAAAAACAACTTTTTACAAGAACTAATCACACTACATATCAATGATATCGCACTGTCAAATGCTGGACACACACACACAAAATTACAATGCCAAAAAAAAAAAAATCATTTTTTTCAAAAGTACCATACAAACATATTTTCTAACGATAAGTTACATAAAACAGTATTCAATTTTTAAGTAATTCAAAACGACTAAAAAACTAATAATGAAATCAACTTTTAACAAAATGAGCGAAACATAAAACAAAAATCCTATCTCGAAGAAACCTTTAAATCAACACATGTAAATTTAATTTATCCTTTAAGTTCTTTCTGCTGACAATTACGTTCAGCTCAGTACAATGCTATTTAGCTATAACTCTATCTCTTACTCAAATCGATAAGATATACATTATAAATAAATCTACACTTTGTTGCTAATATGAAATATGCAAAAGGTTCTATAAAAATATCTACAAAAAAAATATCCTAAACAACACAGTTGCAAAAATTCTAAGTTGAACAGAGTAGTATAAAGGATAATAACTACATACTGCACATTATCATCACAATAATATATAAATAGCATAAAAATGTATTAATACATCATCAAAATACAGACATATAAATAACAATTTTAAAAAAAATTATGGCAATCAAATGATGCATAGAAACAATCATACAACAAAATTATATGTTATTTCAAAACAACAACATGTCATGTACTAATATAGAATACAAAAATATTTACTATCTAAAAAAAAAATCAGACGCAAAATTTCCCACTCTCTTGTAAACATGCTTGACCTTCAGTAAGTAACACCTCAGATTCTAGTTAGACGCTGACAGGTTTCGGTTGACCACTCGAGCGTAAAGTTGACCTACATATCTGACCGTCAATATGTCACAGAAGCCTTGACTCTTATCGCAAAGTAGCTTCTGTCAACAAATACAAATGAAAATGTCCATTTTACTCAATAGTGAAATTTAATGAGAAAAACGTAGAAATCAAATTGACAATTACCCAGCACCGGCTTGTGTAAAGCACCGGTCTCTTCACGATGTCATCAGCTCTTCCTATCACATGTAGATATCACAGAATACTTGGGGACAACATGACCGACCTTGAATGTAGCCGCTGCCGTACGCTGAAACAAAGTCTCACATTCACAACAACAAGTAGAGCAAGCAATAGTATTCAAGCATCCACTGTTATTTTTACTCTGTTTACCTTGATTATAAATGACTCTGGGCTCATGTTGAACAAAATTAGCACAATTGCGCTTATTATTTGTTCTATGATCAAAATACTTATTATTATCGTTGCCTTGTTTACAAATAATGACTTTAGTCTTTTGTTGAGGAACATTACTCTGGTGATGTAAAGCAACATTTGAAAAGCTATTATCTCTATCATACTTTCCAACATTCTTACAATCAAAACTTTGAGATTTGTTAAATTGTCTACAGTATCTAGGAGAGGGAAAATTATTATTTACTGATCTCCCTTGGTACTGTTCAATCTTGGGGTTATCTGTCTTACTAGAATTGTTTTTCTTTTCCCCTATGGGAATATATTTACCAATTGTTTCAAACTGACTGTGCTGAGTTTGCCAACTGCCAAAAACAATAGTATCTCTATTGTTCCGCATATGGGTTTCATCCTTGGAACAAGCAGCAATAGCCTCAACCCCTGTTATTAATTTCTGAGAATTTCCAATAGTCGAGAAATATTTGCTCTTATGAGTCTTGACCTGAAATTTATCACTTTTCTTTTCATGATCAACAGAACCGGCTGTTACACAAGAATCTTTGTTGGTCTGACGCCAAGAATTATTACTAGAATTATCAGTAATATTAGAACTTGGAAAGTTGTATTTACCACGAAAAGATCTGTCTTTACCATGAATGACCTCTCTATGAGCAAAAAGTGTATGGGGCTGACTTTTCGCAACTTTCTGTCTATCACTGTCAACATTGACAGAAGACCAAATTTTGTTGTTCAAGTAGACCATCCACTCTATTTCTCGCCTGTGCAATCTCCACATCTCTATGTGAGATCTCTTCACCTAATTTCTTGTTTAAACTCTCAACTCTTAAAACTTTGCAGCTTTCCTCTGCTAGTAAATTTCCAATCTTAGCGACCTTCTCTTTCTCAGCCGTCAACTCCACTAATGTCTCTTTCTCTAACTGTTCTTTATTTGCTCTCAACTGAGTCAACTCTAGTTGTAGTGACTGAATCTTAATATAATCATTGCTATTATTAAGCTCATTAATCTTTTCTGGAATCATCGCATTCTTTTCTTCCTGTTGGAGACCAAGATTCGCAATATCATCCATTAAATCAAGAAGTGTTTCTGTATAAGACCTATCCCGTCCATTGGTCTCAACTTTTAATTTCTCATACATTTCTTTATTCTGTTGGGCCTCTTGCGTAACATTTTTCACCTCAACTTTCTTATCTTTCATCTGGACCTCCAACTCTTTGATCTCACTCAATGCCGAACGCAAACTTGCTTGCACACTAGCAAGTTCCGAATTTGATTTATCTAAATCACTTGTAAGTTTAGAGACTGTTTATGTAGCTTACTTACTTCAGCAGTGCTTTTTAAACAATTGTCCCTTTCCTGTAGGGCACTCTGTTTGTTGACTTTTATTTGTTCCTTACTTGTTAACTCTTTTTTCCGATCATCAGAATTGTCGTTGCGCACTATCTTACGTATACTCTTCAATATCTGATCGCGATCAACACCCATATAGTGGTACGAAAACAATCGAAGATCCATAACCAGTAACCCCGCTAAATCTTTAGCCATCCTTAGATGAGGATGAGAGTGAAAATTCTCCTCAGCAAAATATTTTAGGGCTTTTGCCGCATTGACCAAAAATTTGTCTATCACATGTTCCTCAAGCTCTGGGCCTTTTAATTCTTGAAAATCTCTACCTTCTTCCAACAAATAAGCCAATACAGGCCTCATATCCTCAGGATCTATATCATCATCATCCATAGTGATTCACTTACTTAATCAAATATATATAGTAATCACTTATAGTTATGACAAATTACTGTCGCAAAAGGTTGGACAATTACCTTTCCAGCTCACAAAGTTAACTATTTGTCAAGAAATGAGCTTATTCCTCAATTCTGTATCACCAATTCCTTTTTATAGCACCTTTATCAAGTCACATCATTATCAGGAAAATCGACATATGTCAACAGCCCTTAACACCTATGCATAAAATCTTAATCATATGTCAAATTAGACATAAACAACAATAACAACAGAATAAGCAATTAGGGAGGCCTAATAACATGCATGAAGTGACTCAATTTACACAAGAAAAAATCACTTATCTGTCAACAATCCCGTTCCTTTCCGCCACGACACTGGATATCACATAGACTGCTAAAACCTCCACTGCGGGAAAGCACTGGAACTTGATTCGTTTCTCTTCAGGTAATTTCGTCAATATGATATGTGCTTAACAATGTACAAGTTGACAGGAACCATAATACAGCACGCACTGCAACTCTTGACTCTTCTTTAGTCTGAAATGTACACGGCAACTCCGTGTATCATAACATCTTGAACTTGTGATGGTGATAACTGGCACAGGTAACCCGAATATTGCAGGAATCTGTCACAACCCGTACAAATGCTGGTATAAATACTGTCCAAGTCTAATTGAACTTCCTTGACCACTGCAGACGTTGTTGTGGTCTATAGGCATGAAATACGACGTCAATTGCTACTGGTGTAAAGTTGCATACTACCAAATAAAGCGTGCGTGGTTTCTCAAATGCGCCACCCAGGCAGATAATAACTAGGTCGAAGTTCCGAAGTACAGTAGATTCACTTTACCCTCTTGTTTCAAGTACATATCACTGTAGAGGTAACAATTTCTTAATCGCACACGCCACACAGGCACATCTTAAATGATATCAAATGATACGAAAACTACGCCACTTAGGCTATCGACGCGAATAGTCGTAGATGTCAGATCCTGTTAACTGAAAACCACCAAATGATAATAGTCGTGTTTGGTATAGGTAAAGTGAGTGTGATTGTGTACTGGCAAAGTCATTCACACAACAGGGCGCACACGGGAGTCATCGAGTATGGAACGACTGGTGATATTTAATTATTGTTTATTAACTCACAGCACATCATCACGTAGACATAGACGAATACAGGTACATCGAATCATATAATTTCCACACTGCATTAAATATATATAATACGGCCTGTCCACATCCTGGCCTATAATAATCTTCATATGGCCTAACCAGTACTCTATTACTCAATAAAGCCTGCTCACCCGGCAGCTATAATAATCTTCATATGGCCTAAACAGTACTCCATTACACAATAAAGCCTGCTCACCCGGCAGCTATAATAATCTTCATATGGCCTAAACAGTACTCCATTACACAATAAAGCCTGCTCACCCGGCAGCTATAATAATCTTCATATGGCCTAAACAATACTCCATTACACAATAAAGCCTGCTCACCCGGCAGCTATAATAATCTTCATATGGCCTAAACAATACTCCATTACACAATAAAGCCTGCTCACCCGGCAGCTATAATAATCTTCATATGGCCTAAACAGTACTCCATTACACGATAAAGCCGGCCCACCCAATAGCTATAATAATCTTCATATGGCCTAATAAATCTTCACTGCAGTTTATCAAATAGGCTGTACACACAGCGAAATATATAAGTCGACATTTTCTTAAGCACTACGTAGGCATACACTATCCAAAAACCACTGGGACTCGACCTACACGGTCCACGCCCAAAACACAACTCTCTAATCACACACTCTAGTCCCGCCAAAAAACCCCGTCACGAGACTCGGCTGTCTTGAACACCGCTCTCGATAATACATGCAGACTAGCTGCGAGCTATTCACATGGCTCAAAACAGTACAGAATAAATACATCTCAACATTTGAGATTAAACAGCGTTCACACGCTTATCTGTACTCTGCCACTCCAAAAATAGGAAAAGATAATTCTATCCTAAAGTCAAACAAGTATCCGCTTAATCAAGCGTTGCAACTCGAAATTTAACTTGTCCAAAACATTCTAAAGATTACTTCCCCTTCCATAAAATCCACTTGCAACATGGTCCAACAGTGACCAAAACTCAAGAGTACTGTATCTAATATTGGCTTCCAAGGTATCTACCTGCGCGTAAGATTATGCTTGGCAAAGATGTAGATAGAAGGTTAATAACACTTCTACCTGAAGGTAGAGTTCACAAGATATTTCCAGAAGTCACGAATAATGTTGCATTGGGCTGAACAATTGTTAACGTTTTATATCTGGTCCGGTGAAAAGAAGAGACATGGTCCGCAACCAGACCATACGTCAAGGCCTAAAATCCCACCCGCTGCAGACCCAAATAGAACAGTCCCAACTAAGATGGGTTGGCCATGTCTGCAGAAAGGGAGAAGATCGGCTACCACGACAAGCATGGGAAACAAAGAGCCAGGGATTCAGACCCCCCAGGACGACCCAGAGTCCGCTGGGAGGACAACATTAGACAATCTTTGAAGGACCGAGGACTAGAATGGAACCGATAGGATAAAATATGCCACATAATAATGAATGAAATGGCTAAAAATTATGCCACATAAAAGCCATGAGTGAGAGGAAGAGAAAAATGAAGAAAAAAGTGATACTGACGGAGTGGACGTGAGATCGCACAACCGTATCGTCACAAGCACATTGATCAATAATGTTGATAACCCATCTGTTTTAACCCAAAGTAGAAAGTGACAAACAGTGGCCCCTGTGTAGGTCCAGTAGTCTCTGAAGAGACAACAAAAGTAGAAAGTGACAAACAGTGGCCCCTGTGTAGGTCCAGTAGTCTCTGAAGAGACAACAAAAGTAGAAAGTGACAAACAGTGGCCCCTGTGTAGGTCCAGTAGTCTCTGAAGAGACAAAAAAAAGTAGACAAAAGTGACAACAAAAAACAGTGGCCCCTGTGTAGGTCCAGTAGTCTCTGAAGAGACAACAAAAGTAGAAAGTGACAAACAGTGGCCCCTGTGTAGGTCCAGTAGTCTCTGAAGAGACAACAAAAGAATAGGTCTACTACACCCTCGTGCAAAAGATAAAGGTAGTCCCAAGCAGATACTGCCGTAGGTGAGTGAAGGGTTGGAGATTTCAACATACTAAGTCCAGCATCGAGAGGTGGGGTGATCAGTTCCGTTCCAAGCTGTCATTTCCTTCCCTAACTCAAAGAGCAGAGTCAGATACCCATTTACAGCTGGGTAGACTGGAGCATGTCAGTATTGTGATTCTAACCCGGCCCCTTTGCCTCTAGCGACCAGCACTCTAACCGTTGTGTCAATCTGACGGTCCAGGTGTATTGTACATATACAACTAATAAGACGAATGGTATAAAAAAAACAATGGACAATTAACAAACAATTGGAAGAAAGAATAGAGGCCCTTGAGAATTGGATGTCTAGACGATTGGGAATGAGAAGAAATCAAATAAAGTAGTCTTTGAAAACCTTGGAATGCAAAGAGAAATAATGAAAGAGGTTAAAATCAGAGCTAACATATTTTGGTCAAATGAAAATACATAACACCTTGCTAAAGACTATAATGGAATGCAGAGCTGAAGGCAAACGTGCAAGACGAAGGCTGCGGTGTAAATAGGAAGATAACATCAAGAGATAGATAGGAAAAAGCTATCAAGGCAACAGATGGAAGACGCCTAAGATCCATTGCTGTTGATCTTCGTGTGCAGATGGCAGCTGGTGATGATGATGATAATAGATAAGTGGTGCCTCGGACAGTGTTAAAAAACACGGCATTATGGGAGATAACAAAGACTTTGAGCACGTTAGTACTGTCAAGGGAAGTAAAAAAAAAGGTATTAATTAACTAAGGGAAATAAAAGTAACAAAAAATGTTATTAGATTTATATTATAAAAATTGTAAAAGTTGTTCATTTCTTTCAAAATAATTGAACACTCTTAAATAAAATTAAACATTATGTATTGTGTAAGAGTAGTGGTTTAAATATTTTGTTTTAATAAAACAAAAGACATAAAAATTTTAGCCAGTTAAATTTTTGCAGCCAGTCTTAATTTTTAGTAGTAGAACTAGTCTTTCAGATTACAGTTTTAATCAGTATAAGTTTTTAATGAACAATTTTTTACAATTTATTTTATTTTTGGCTCGGCTTTAAAAGCCGACACAACAACAAATGTTTCTTCTTCTTCTTCTTCCTCGTTCGCCCTGAAAAGGACGGTGGTTGCGTTCTGTCTGTTTACGCCGTAGCTGTGATATCTGCACCTTTCGGTCGACACATCCGACTTCAGCACGGCATTTTTTGGGACCGGGTTTGCCTTCCATCTGCGATCCGTACTCGCTCAGCCAGTCTGCACTGCTGCAGACTGTTTCCAGGACCACCACGTGGAGGTGGAACACGGTCTTAATTAACTCTTTGACTCCACACCAACGCTCTGAGCGTTGCAAAATTTCTCTGGTTCGCTGACTCTGATGCACGCAGGCAAGCTATGGGTCGCTGACTGCATTCACTATTGCTGCATCTTTGGGTCTTTGTTTCAAGGGTAACTAACAATTTTCATTTCTAGTTTTTTTTTTTTTTTTGTAGGTAGCATTCCCCTGCATAACAATCAGCCTCAGGATTGATGAAATTAAAATACTGCTCAAAATCATACAGTAAAGCAGAGGTTTTCAAACTGTGCGTCGCGGCTCCCAGGGGCGTCGCGGCCCTCGGCTAAGGGCGTCCGGTGGCTTGGGAAAAGTGTTGGGCTCGATATTAATATCTTTTTGGGTACAATTGCTTATATATAATATATAGTATAGAGAAGAGCCGCGGTGATTTATGCACAGGTCAGGGGAGCCGCGGACCAAACAAGTTTGAAAACCTCTGCAGTAAAGCATAAAAAGTAAGGTAGACAGCAAAGTCCGAGAAGAGCAGTTCTAGGCGGAACAAGAGAGGCAATTTTTTGCCTAAGCATATTAGCAAAATAATATTGCTGGCCTTGCTAGAACAATAATATACAGAGGTCCAAAAAAGTATATACATGTGCTTCATTGACTATAAGAAGGCTTTTGAAAGAGTCCATCACGAGAAAATAATTGAATGCCTCGAAGACATAGCTATTGCTGGAAAAGACATTTTTTTTGGTTCGGTGTTTGCCTTTGTGGCAGTGCAGTTATTTGTGCGCAGGTCGCGGCATCAAATAGTATCGTGTAACCGGGCTGTGTTTACTGCATCTGAAAGAATGTGTGTGTGTCCGTCAGCTGGTCGGGTCAGTTCAGTTAATGGTGTTGAGCGCAGGTAAATATTTTGAAGTGCGCTAACTTTTGTACGTTTCTTGGTTCAAGTCGTTACAGGCCTGTCCGCCTGAGATGGAAATTCTTGACCTTATTTTATTCTTCCTTCCCAGAGTTCGATCGTACCCTTTTTATGTTTAGTGAAAAGCAATCTCGTATAATGGTTTTGTCAAAAGTATCCAACTGTAATATTCCAACGAAAACTCAGCAATGTAGAAAAATAAAATATAGTTTATTAACGTGATTTGGAACAGCAATGTCATTGGCACAATAGTGAAGTACTTATGTCTTTCTTACACAAAGTAGTGAGTATCCAAAAATGAAAATGTAAATCCACAGGAATAATATATCCAATAGAGTAAAATACAAACTTGTCTACTTAAACTCTTTCCGTACGTAATTATTTTCAGCTCTGGACGGAATTATTTTTAAGCCCCAAAAATTTACACATACATAATTTACGTTTACTGACAATGTGTGTCTAATCATGAGTTAAGTATAACATATTATATATCAAATTAAAGTACATTGGATGAACAATATAAATCCATATGCCTTTCTACCTAATTTTATGTTATGTTTATATTATAACAGATAACATGTACACGGAAAAAAGATAACTTGAAATTTTGAACAAAAATTTTCGACTTACGTAAGGCTTGTAACATAAATTGTTATCACAATGCAGTTTCACTGCTCTCTTTGTGCAGGTAATCCATTTGGAAACACAGAAAAAGTAAGAAAGTTATGGTTGATCACACAGTTTGTTCACTGTTCACATATTAGTAACATATCCTGTGTGTTTTTCGGCCATTATGGCGATACGACAAAACACGATTAAAAATGAAGATAAATAAGAAAAAATCCCTTCAAACGCAAATAAAAGACGTTGAAGCTTGTTGAAATTTGCCCAGTTTTGTGTTTACTTCCGTTCGAGATAAATTCCAGGCAGTATAAAATATCAGAATAGAAAGAAACAACGAAATAAATCAGCGTCTTTTAAAAGATCTTGCGGTCCCAGCGGTCGGCCATTGCGTCTTTTAAAAGATCTTGCGTACGGAATCAGTTAAAAATACTTGTCTAACCTGAACAAAACTTGTCAAATTAAAAACAACTTGTCTTGATGTGATGAATTAACCGTGATCCAACGTTAAAATATCTCCAAATATAAGGATAAAAATGTAGGGATGAAAATAATGCGTAAGATACTAGGCGACATGCTCGCCCATGCCCGCCTTTCCCACCGCCATTTAAACTAACTAGTTAGACGTGCAGACGAAACGGTTTACCCTTTTTTGTAGACGGGAGGGAAACGGAGATCAAAAAAGGAAAAATATGACTGAACACGTGTTTGAATCTGGAGCGGCAAAAAGACGCAATTGGTAGTAAAAAAAAAAAATTCACGTTACTAGTTGACACAATGTAAGGAAACGGACAAAAAAGGACCTTGGCTCTTATTCGAAACAGTCATTTCTTGGACGTTTTTCGATACTTGGTTGTTTTATTTGAATTCAGCGGCAAACGCCGTAGATAAGGTTCTCGAACAAATTTCAAAAAAAAAATACCCTTGAGAAAAAATATGATTTTTCTTAATAATAGAGTTATGAATATAAAACCTAGCTAGTTTGATAGCCCATCTTAAGCAGAGAAATAATATACTTTAAATTATACAGACGGATAGATAACAAGGAAGATATTGACAAAAGACTGTATTGTTCAAATCAGACTAGCGACTGTACTATCCATAATTTCACTAAAGTTTCAAATATTCGTCCTTGAGACACGCAAATGCAAAAATCAAGCTGTAACTAAAGAGAGGGGAAAGGTGGAGAATTGTGGCTAAAAATAACTTAGGAGGCAGATTTGTGTAGGGTATTGCATGTAGAACCAAGTGTGTTTTTATGAAAAAACAAGTAGAGACAGACGGACCAACAGACAATAATACATACTTGACTGAGAGCTGACTGAAATTTGACTTTTGGTTGTAGATTTGAAAACGTTAGGGGGGGAAGTCTGTGATTGGTCAAATGTAATCATATTGGCATGACAGAGATGCGCATTTTTGCCATTTTGATACAATTCTGTCCATGGATACAGTTGATTATTGCCTGTGGTGTTTTTCCCAGAAGATAGTACATACATTTAGTGGGACGCCATCATATAGCCAGCAGCTCAGCTGAGTTTTGCTAGCAAATAACTGTGTTCTCAATTCTGAATTCTGGTAAGAATGAAAGTATTTATTTTGTACATTTTAATATTTCGAGTGATTGATACTGCCATATCATATAAAATGATTACGACAAGTAAGTGTTCGCTCTAGATCCCCAGCCCAAGTTCAGGGTCTAGAGACAAACAAAATATATGGACGCCTACTAAGACTATGGAAGGCGGATCTATTGTTGAGATCAGTGGGAACATATCACCTATCTTATTGAATTAAAGGAAACTATTGAACATATCTCAGATGCAATGCAGTCTTGGGGAACTAGTACTATATGAAAACAACTGGGTAAGATGTGCTGTGTGGTCAGAGAGATCTGACCCATTCTGTGTAGTGTCGTTGTGTTGTGCTGTGTGTAAGCGTGGTGCAGTAGGTAGATTACTGACACACCGCACAACTTTTGTTTCAGAATTGTGAGTTTCTGTTGTGGCACTAGGATAGTGCCACATAAGTAATCAAGACTACACAAGCAGACGTGTGTAAAGTCAAACAGTGTGTCGGTGCAGTCTAGCATTGTTTCCTAGCTACCGAGAGGAGGGGGCCACCGGAATCCAGCATGAGATCTTCGCAGACAAGATGAGTGATTAGTGGCCTGCTGAGGATTCACCATACTCCTAAAGAATTTATAAACATTTCCCCAACACAAATATACTGAATTTTGGGAAAGATAACACTTATTAAAGTTTATAAGAAAATGGACAAAGCTTGTTCTAGTCACAGAGTGGGTGTGATGACACCACCCCAACAGCATATCCAGTAATAGTTCTCCCAGAGACTTGATAAATATAATTAATATTAACCAGTCTTATAAAATACTTATGTACACACTTTCCATTTTATTATGCCATATATTCATGCATTCCATTTATAACTCCATAACTTTTCATATGTTCTGACCAAAATAAAACATTGGTTCAGAACAAATAAATTTAAAGAAAATTTTAATATTAAAACTAAAACAGCGTGAGTTAGTTCAGTGTGTTATAGAATTTTATTAATATTATTAGACTTAGTAATTATCTGTGTGTGTTTGTATATTCTACTACAACACATTACATTTCAGTACCCTAGACTTTTAACGTAGCTACATTCATAATAGTAAAAAAAGATATGTTTGAGGTCGTAAGTGGTAGTAAGAAGGGCCTTCTGTAATTCCCATCTACATTTATCTCAGGAGCCTTCACAGCTGACCTCATACATTACACTAGGTAACACAACAACCATACGGTACCATCAAAAACCACTACACTTGATAATCTCAAAGACGAAGTTCTGTAAAAATCCTCTCGCCTAACGAATCCTAAAATCTGTACAAGCCCCCGTCAATCGCCCACGTCTCTTCTGTATATAAAGCCCTTTCTTTTTTCCCGCCAATTTTCACACGATGCTTTATTTTTCACACGATACCAAACATCTACATTTGCACACGCTTTTCTCAGCTTTTCGACTTTTTTCACACGACTCTCACTCTAGCAACGGAAAAAACCCAGATAAGCAACTTCTCCCAAAACATTCCATTCAATAAACATGCATTTACTATTTTGTACTTCTGGAACAGCTTTTCTCGAAGCCGTGAACTTTTCATGATACTGTATTTTTTGCACAAGTGCCCTAACTGCTTTTAACGTTGTTATTTCTCGTTTTATGTGGTTTTTAACACGTCTTAATTGTAGTGTATGCCAAGCGGTCACACAAGTCTCGGGGCCACAAAAATGTATCCCATGTGGAGACATTTTCGTCCTATCAACTAAAAATATCAAGTATCTAACATACATACTGGAGCAAAATATGAAGTGGGGGCATATATTAATGAGTCAAATGGCAATGGACAATGGTTGAGAACAATTTATGTTACTAGTATAAGTCATAGACTGGGGGCATATACTTATGAGCCAAAATGAGAAAAAAAAATTATAAGTTCTCAGTATACATGTGAGCCAAAACAATTTAAAAAAAAAATTTTAAACATTTCAAGATGTCAGTATACATGTGAGCCCCAAAATTTTTTTTTTCAAGATCTCAGTATACCTGTAAGCTAAATTAAAAATGTATTACAAGATCTCAGTATACATGTGAGCCGAAAAAAGGAAAAAAATTATTATTTCGTAAAACGATGGATCTAGTAGATTCATATTGCGTAAAACGGGGAGACATACAAGTTGTTTATACACTATGTCATTAAACAGTATGGGATATGGATAGCAATGTGCAATACGCAATGTAAATTGTTCATGTATTAATACAATACTTATGTAATCTTTACTTAACACGCTAGTAATAATACATAAAAACATGGAGTTATGATAGTAAATATACATAATTAATGTTAAACTTATTGAACTTTTTATTTAAAGTCGAAACATATAAGGTTTGGTCATGCCAAACAAAACTCGAGTGTTAATCAATACTCAGGACAATAAGTGAATCCTATCTTAATATTTACATCTGAATGGTAACTGCCCATAGCTTTTACCTGTGACCATGACTTCCGCTAGTGTGAACGGGAGCGGTGAAAGGTCACACTGGATATTTTGAACTCTCATTGACGGCACAGTGTGGCGTCAACTGAGGGGGGGAAGGGATGGTGGGGGTTTATAGTACAATGAAATAGCTGGGGGAGTAGAGAAAGTAGTTTCTGTTTTGGATGGATGAATGAACGCGAGACGTAGGAGAAAGGTAAGGAAAAAAAAGAAGAACTCGCATGGGGAAATCCACACGCGGGGGAAGATAAAGGCGGTGAAAACGAAGATCGGACCTGACACAGCGAAACACAGCGAGGTGGTGTTAAGGTCACGTGTGGACAGTTTGCTCGTAGGGAAAAGGGAGTAGAGGGTTAACATTTTATATACGCATTAGAGGTTAAATAATTTGTACTGGACGAGTACAACATCTGTGTGTCTCAACACAGTAATTTGTTTTTAAAAAGTCATGATACATGGTACATAGTTATTTATGCGATATTAATGAAATTCAGCCAAATTATAACAAGTAATCATAAAATCGATCCATAGCATATGTCTAGTTTCAGTACCTCCTGAACAGACCAGTAGAAAAATGTGTTTAAAAAAATGCTCTGAGTATCGTTCACCATTTGTGATGCTCCGGCTAATCACATGTGTAATAATGTTTTGGTTTTCCGCCAAAGTCTTAATATTATGACATAAACTGTCATAGTTGTCGTGTGTGCAGTGCCAACAAAAACTGTAGCACATTGCCTACAAACGGCAAAATCGCCCGTTTTGGTTGATGTGCTTGTCTCACATCATGAGAGTGTAGCTTAAGATCAAACAATATCTTCTTTAACCCTTGAGATTCTTCCGTAGTGGCAAATAGTACATGCATGTGTTTGGTTAAGTTTATAATGTACAACAATACATATATTTCTAAGTGCAAACAAAATGTAATTTAAATCTTCTAATACAAAATATAATGGTTTGAATACTGTAACTGTGCATGTTGAATAGAGTTGCGCCTCTGCAGATTGTTCTCTTCACTGGCGGTTATGACTGCCGCTGAAAGCATCAACTGGACGGCATAGAAGGTGGCTGGCATCATCAGAAAAACATTTTAGAGCAGCCAGCAAGAGCACGCCGGTCGACTCCAAAATAGCATGCCTTTCCTAGGCAGTGCTATCGCACTCGGACAAGGAAAATTAAAACATTTAGGGTAACCCAGCCAGAGCAAACTGGATTAACTCTAAAATAAAGCATAGTCTCTCCAGGACAGTGCTATGGCACTCATACAAAAATAAAACCATTTAGGGTAACCCAGCCAGAGCAAACTGGATTAACTCTAATATATAGCATAGTCTCTCCAGGACAGTGCTATGGCACTCGGACAAAAAATAAAACCATTTAGGGTAACCCAGCCAGAGCAAACTGGATTAACTCTAAAATATAGCATAGTCTCTCCTGGACAAATCTGTTATCGTACACGGACAACAAAAATGAAACCATTTAGGGTAACCCAGCCAGAGCAAACTGGATTAACTCTAAAATATAGCACAGTCTCTCCTGGACAGTGCTATGGCACTCGGACACAAAAATAAAACCATTTAGAGTAGCCCAGCTAGAGCGAACTGGGTTAACTCCAATATAGCATTGTCTCTCCTGGACAAATGTGCTATCGTACACGGACAAAAAAAAATGGAACCATTGAGAGTAGCCCAGCTAGAGCAACTTGGCCATCTCTAAGGCCATCTCTAATATAGCTTCTCTCCTAGACTTCTTCTCAGTGTCTACAGCAGTGACGGTTGATGTAGTGTTACATGTAGGGTGTTGCGAAGTTGACGCGCTGTGCTGTGTGATGTTCTGTCGCTTAGTTGAACGTTTCCTGTACAGAGCGTCTGTCGTAGACAATCTTCTATCGTGTTTCTTCTCAGTGTCAACAGCAGTGACGGGTGATGTAGTGTTACAGGTAGGGTGTTGCGAAGTTGATGCACTGTGCTGTGCGATGTTCTTTGGTTTTGTTCGCCGTTTCGTGTACAGCTTTGCACGTACATGCTCCTGCGGAAGGCGTATAAACTTTGTCTGTGGTAGCGATTCGTTTGAAGAAGATGCGTAGGGTCGTTTTGAGGCGAACCGAATTGATGTGTCCATATTATCGTCGGTATGCTCGTTATCATCATCGTTATCACTTTGGTGTTCTTCAGTATCAAGGTCTGACTCATCTCGGGAGCATTTCGTTCCGTTAATGAGGCAGGTGATAACTCTGTATCGGAAGGTTGTTGTATATCTATATGGGTGTCGGCATCTTGTAGAGTCTGTTGTTGTTGTTTTTCTGCATTTAAAGATGTGTTGCTATCTCTGGACAACGATTGGTAATTATCTGCTTGAACTCGAAGATTTCGTGCTTGAATTCTCTCACGTAGCTCCTGCGGAGGGAGGTCATATACCCTCGTAGAAGTGTCGCGACATCTACGTAGTCTGTCGATAGCATCGTGCGGGGGGGGGGGGGGAAAAGAGGGGTTTGAGTGTTCATCGTCGCAATGTGACACATCAGATGTAGAGGATGATGTGGGGGGACAAAGGAGGGTGGTTTTGCGAATCGGTCGGGTGTTAGTGAGGATAGGCTGGGAAACAGGACGATGATTATCTTTCTTGATCTGTGAAATGTGGGCTTTCGTCCTGATCTGTCTTTCTTCGTGCCACAGGATAAAATTTGTTGGTGTAGTCTGTTCTAAAATTTTTAAACCATCGATCCATTTGTCGTCAAATTTAGAATGTCAAACGTGTTTTTTTGTAGTATACTAGATCTCCGATGTGAAACTGTTCCAGTTGTGTGTTTTTATCGTGTGTACGCTGTTTTTTCCGGAAAGCTTTTTCTGCATTTTTGTTCGCAATGTGATGTACTGCATGTTTTTGTTGTAGGATGACTGCTATCGGGTCCTCTCCCATATATCTGCGTTTTGGTTGGAGAAGGTTGTCCATCGGGAATACCGGCTCCCTACCGTAAAGTAGGTAAAATGGCGAGAAACCAGTGGTGTCGTTAATGTTTACTCGTATTGCTTCTAAGGCCTGGTTAATGTATAGATCCCAATATTGATCGTTGCCTTCGATGTGTTTGGATAGAATATCATGAAGGGTTGAATGCATTCTTTCGTTTCTTCCGTTACTCTGGGGCCGATAGAAACTAGTTGTGGTGTGTTTGATGTTTAACTTTTGTAATGTTGATTTAAAAGGATTTCCAACGAACTGTTTTCCATTGTCCGTGATGACTCTTCTAGGACAACTATGTCTAGGTAGAAATTCTTGCAAAAAGAAATCGGTGACAGTTGTAGAAGTCACATCTTTCATAGGGAAACTCTCCGGCCAAACAGAGTACTGGTCTACAATGTGCAACAAGTACCTGTTTCCTGACAGTGTTAGGGGGTACGGACCAGAGATGTCTAAACTGACAGTTTCCATGGGATAGTTGGAGGGTTGCATTTTTTGTAATGGGGATTTGTTCACCTTCATATTTCTCCTTTTGCAGATCTTACAAGTGGCCACGTAATAAATTATATCTTTATACATGGTTTGCCAGTAATACCGTTTCTTAATGACGTCTATCCTTTTATCTCGTCCCAGGTGTCCATTTTCATCGTGGAACTGGATGAGGATGTCAGGTATTAAATGATGTGGAATATATTTCTGTAATCTTCCATCTTGTTTGGAGTCAATATGATAGAGTGCTTGGTCATGAGGAAAGATAGTAAAATCCTTGACTTTTGCTGGTGTTTCTTTAATTTGTTTCATTAGTTTAACGACTTCCGGGTCTTTCATTTGTTCCTGTAGGATGTCAAAGTTGTCTGTTTGATCCTCTTCTGACAATCGGTCAGTGTCTGTGTGAGTGTCCGATTGATCGGCAATTCGGTTTGAATTTATGACATTTATTTGTCTAGTATTGTCATTTATGTCTGTTGCAGCTGCTTCATTTTCGTTACTCTGTGTCGGGTTGTCAGGATATGGAATTCTAGAATGCAGGTCAGCACACGTATTGAGGGTTCCGGCAATGTATTCTATGGTAGTGTCATAGTTCTGCAAATTCATCGCCCAAGTTTAAAGCTTCTTTGGTTGTTCGGATGTCTTCGTCAACCAACTAACAAGGGGTTGGTGATCTGTTCTAATGATAACTTTTGTTCCGCGGATGTAAAAATCCAGTTTCTGCATAGCATAATGAATGGCAATTGCTTCCTTTTCTGTTGTGGTTCAACGCTTTTGGGACTTACTTAATGCGTGTGACAGGAAGGCAATTGCTTTTCGTTGGGCACATTAGGGATAATAGTGGTTTCATCAGAATGGTTTGGTTGGATAAGGCAAGCTCCTACAGCGTTATCAGAACGTCAGTGTTACCAACAGATTACTGATATATATATATATATATATATATATATATATATATATATATATATATATATATATATATATATATATATATATATCTATATATAGATATATATATATTTATATATATATATTTATATATATATATATATATATATATACAATGTAGATATTTATTATTATATTTATCTGTCGGAGGGAAGGTATTTGTTTTTAGAATCAGGATGCTTTCCTGTTCAAAGATATATCACCCATGATTGATTGATACAGTTGTTATATGGATTATCTCCCCTGGAGATCGAATTTGGCGTATGAATCTGGATTTTGTTAGTCTGTGCCTTGTTGGGCCAGAAAACAGATTGTTCTTGTTTAGGTTTATGCAAGAATGTTTATGGTCCAAGTCTATGTTTACTCTGTGTCTATTTCAGACGATTCGGTCTTATATCGTGATATCTTGGTATGTTTTAGTGGAACTATTTTTCCTTGTACTATACTTTGGGGTCAGGTGCTTTCGGCGCATGAAGATAGGTTAGAGAGTTCTTCGGTGATGAAGGAGCCTGGCGGGATGTCATGTCTGAAACCTGTCCCAAGTTTGTGATTTCTTTGATTGATTATGGGGACGAAGATAGTTTCTTCTAGGATTGTTAAATCCATGAGTGCCCCAGTGTTGATTCAGTAACGCCAGGAGAGTGTTTGTGTTTGCTAGTATATTTCGTATGGCAAGGTAAAGAACTGTTCACTGAACTCTTTCATTCCTAGGCTCAGATGGGCAGACGTCGATATGAATTTACCTATGTATACATATGTCGGGACGACATGTTATCTAGCAGCACTGTATATGTTTATATGCAGCAATTATGAGGACAGAATACGCTGATTCCGGTAGAATCATTTATGTTTATGCACAAAGCGTCTATTGAAGATTTGCTATACATCCGTATAGTGAGCGATGCTCAACAGGGAACCAGAAGCCATTTTGGAATTCTATGTATTTTGGAATCCTACTTATTGTCGATCATCAATCAGAGAACGGGAATGCCCCCTTATTATCAGGTGATGATTAAGAGATCACAGTTGTAAAGGAAACCCAATACTAGTGGGTTAACATTATCTTCACATAGATTTGCTGTAATTTACCTAAAGGAATCTTCGCTAGAAAAGAGGTCCTGTTTAGGAGTCAAGTTTGAACAGTATTTATTAACTGACATGCTCGGTCAGCAAGGCCTGATGATTGTGTTTATAAACAATGGAAATCTAAGTGCTTGTTTACAGATGTTCCATTGCAATGTTATTCAACATGAATGCTAATTTATGATGGTAGACTATTGATCAACACTATGCTACTTATGTCAACATGTGTTCCTGTAACGATGCTCGTACTGTCCATGTGTACGTCCTATTAAATAATATGAAACGACCACAGTAGTCCAGCCATCCTTGACTTCCACCTGTGATTGGAGTGAGTGACCTGTGCACCTGTCGAACTGTCATCCATTCGCGTTTGTCTATATTGATGTTCACACTTACCCATTGATCAGTATACACGCACTTAACAGTACACCTTGTCAGGGCCCCAACAGTCGGTAACAAGACTGTTACGTGCAGTCTTTGATATCTTACAATATAATACATTTGTATGCTTGTTATGTTCGCAAATATTTTGTAAACAAAATAAATACTTTTTAGTGCTTAAGGAAAAGTCATTATTGAGTTACTTCCCTTGAAAGGAGTGTCGTCACTTCGATCGAACTCCGCGGATGAATCCAGTTTTACTGCGATTTATTCTTTGTTTGGGTAGAAATAGGTTGTTCTTGCTTCAGTGTATCTATGGCCTGAATTTATGTGTATTGTTTGTCTGGGTAGGACGAGTCTGTCTTATATCTGTATATCTTTACATATCTAAGTCGAACTATATGGTCTTTTGTCGTTAGAAAGGTCAAAGGGCTGTTCGGCGGATGTGTCGCTAGAGAGGTGTGATTTGGCTTCGTCCTGATGGGGGCTGTGATTTTTGTGTAGCGGCTTGTCGCCGGAAAAAAGTGATCTCAGTATTTATGGGGAAAGTGATAGTCGTCTAGACCTATCGTGTATGCTTTACCCCAGTGTTCATTCTTATTGCCAAGGAATGGCAGAATCATATTTCTGATACCAAGGTAACAAAAGATTCTCCTTATGAACTCTCTTTCGAAGCCACCGTTTTTCGATAGGCACGATTTGTACGTCTGAGAGAATATATTTAACTAGATGAAGATGACATTCACTCCTAGCAGCACTATATCTTGTATGATGAAGTCAATTGTATCATGATAGAATCTACAGAGCTATGAGAACATTTAATGAATGACTAACTTTAATACAGATTCTTTATCTGTATCCAAACGTGAGTGACAGCTCACGAGAGAAGCCATCTTGTATCCAAATATTTTGTGACTTTCAAGAAGAGAAAGGGATGTCCCGTATTATCGCTTGATGAGTCCAGAGATCACTGCTACACATGAGAACCCATTACTAGCGGTTCAATATGATTATATGGAAAAATATGTGCTGAACATTATGTAAAGAAATCTTCGCTAGACGAGGTTAGGTCTAGAAGCCATCTTGAATGTTGTTTATAATCTGACGTGCTTTGTCAGTAAACTCAGATGATATATATATATATATATATATATATATATATATATATATATATATATATATATATATATATATATATATATATATGGGCAATACTGAGTGCTTGTCTACTGACAGTCCATTATGCTATTATTCTACATGAGTGCCCATGTATCATTGCAAGACCATTTATCCACTGTACTATGATGTATTATGCCAACCTGTGATTTGTCACTATTCGTGCTGTCGAGTGTGTACGTCCAATTAAACTGTAGCAAAGGTACACAGTCGTTGGTGTCGATGACTTCCAGCCATACATGAGTGTGAGAAAAAGACCATTTGTCAACACCACGAACTCTTCTTATCATTCGCATATTATACTCACAATCTATGTCTACACACCACTGCGTAGGTCGAGTTGACATTCCATACTCAAACCACAAGCAACACAACAACACAGCATGTAGCTCTGGTGATGTTCTAGTGAGCTTATATTTATCAACTGATGATGAGCAAAGAAAATAGAGTTATCAACTAAAGACAGACTTATCACTGACCTATGTACCGAACATTGTGACTGGACGAGCTTTATCAACAAGAAACCAGTCTATACTAATGTGGTGCGAGAAACAAAAAAAACTTTATCAATGTGATGTCTAACAACTAGTACTCCAGTACAACCTTAACAATCAGTGTATAGGATCATTGGTTTCGTGGTATCAGGGTGTGCCAACATTGGAATGGTTGTTAGTGCTTCTTCTTCTTCTTTGATCCTTAGCCGCCGACCGTCAAAGCAGTCAGTGGCCTAGTGGCGTCTTGTAGGGCAACAACAAATTGATTCCACCTTGCTCGGTCGGTGGCCATCTTTCGTACAGTGCCCCAACTCTGGTTCATTCCCTGCATCTCAGCCTCCACAGTCCTCCGCCAGGTTGTTTTTGGTCGGCCTCTCTTTCGTTTTCCTTCAGGGGTCCAAAGCATAGCTGTTCTTGTGATGGCATCGGGGTCTCTTCTGAGGACATGACCAACCCAGCTCCAGCGTCTGCCAGCTATGATGGTGTGCATGTCCTCTTGCTTGCTACGAGTAAGGAGATCTTGGTTAGTGATGGTATTCGGCCAAAAGATTCGGTGAATTGTTCTTAGGCATGTTGTGTGAAAAGAGGACAATTTCGACATTTCCTTCTCTGTAACTCTCCAGCATTCCGCACCATAGAGAAGCACAGAAAGCACACAGCTCTGATATAGTCTTAATTTTGTGCTTGTGCTGTATTGGGAGGACTTCCAGATGTTGTTTAGGCTAAAGAAGGCTGTTCTTGCCTTATTCATTCTGATGTTGATGTCTTTGCCTGCCCCGCCGTCTGGTGTTACTATGCTTCCTAGGTATGTGAAGGTATCTGTCTGTACCAATTGCTGATTCCTTACTGATATGGGCTCAGGGTTGCTCACATTGAGCGTCATGACCTCAGACTTCTTTAAATTGATGTTCAAGCCCACCTGCTGGCTAAACTTGTTAAGTCTATCCGTTTTTTCCTGGATGTGTTGATGTGAATGTGCTAGTAGTGCAATGTCATCTGCATATTCCAGATCTTCCAGTGTAGAAAATGTAGTCCATCTTATTCCTCTTGGACTGCCCTCTGTTGTCTGGCGCATCACCCAGTCTATGACTGTTAAAAATAGAGTGGTTGATAAGGGGCATCCCTGTCGTACTCCTGTCTTCACCTCAAAGGTTAGGTTGCTCTGCCCAACACTACACGTAAAGTTGGCATAGAGGCTTTTTATGATTGACACTATGCAGCTTGGAATTCCATAAGGTCTCAGTATTTTCCATAAACTGTCCCTATGTATGCTGTCAAAAGCCTTTTCAAAATCAATGAAATTAATGTAAAGCTGTCTTTGCCATTCTGAGCACTGCTCTATAATGTTCCTGAGAGTGAATATATGATCTACACATCTTTTATTCTTTCTAAATCCTGCTTGTT
>JAMPIV010016349.1:0-24461 GCA_024509875.1 Oreohelix idahoensis
TGAAACCCCTTGCCCTCAAGAGTAATAAAATTTAACCATTGGGATTAAATATATGCCCTATTCTCTGATCAATCCATCACCCCCCTCTCGTCTTTGGGACCGGGTCTTTTCTGTTAGTAAATACAAGCGGGAAAAGGTGTATTGGATACTTCTCCTCAAACCCTCCACCCCCCACCCCCCACCCCGGTCATATTTGTATTCTGTAACCTTTGATTTCTGACTGTAAATTGATAATTATTTGTGACTTGATTTTATAATAATAATAGTATTAAAAACTTTATTAGCATTTGTGTCGGCTGGCCCAAATCAAACATTCCTCATATTTGTTATCGTAGTTGTGATTCATGTACGTTGTGCCCTATTACAAATATCCAATTCACTTGATGGGGAATTAATCCCAGTTGCTTATGCTAGCCGTAAGCTGAACACCGCGGAACAAAAATATTCAACTAGTGAAAAGGAATGTCTGGCTTTGATATGGGCGATAAAAAAGTTCCAAATCTATCTCTATGGTAGATCATTTAGGATTCAAACAGATCATAAACCACTTGTATTTTGTCGCAAGCAAGACATGTAAATGCTAGATTATTACGTTGGTCTTTGCTCTTACAGCCATACCAATTTATCATAGAATATATCCCCGGGTCGGAGAATGTAGGTGCAGACTTTTTAAGTAGACACCCATACGACGAAAATCAGAGTAGTCACCAGGCATAATCATTTAAATTTATCTATGTGTATTTCGAATTCATGCTATACAGAGCTTCTACAAGTCTTGCAGAAATTATGTGAGGACAGCAAACTATAAGTTAGAAGAGTTCAGGACCACCACTGGTGTAAGACAAGGCGATATCCTGTCACCTTATCTTTTCATACTCCTCATGGACGATGTCATCAAGGCATGTAAGGAGAGAACAAGAAAGTATTCAGTAGGGTACTGGAAGATGAGACAGGTCTGTATTTCAGAACTAGCATTTGCTGATGATGTTGTCCTGATTGCTAAATCAGAGACACATCTCCAATCCAACCTGCAAGTCTGGAAGGAAGAGCTGGAGAAGAGAGGGATGGTCATAAGCAGCTCTAAAACAAAATCCATGGTGATATCACGAGAAGAAAGAAAACATCAGATTAAGTTGGGAGAACAGGTCCTGGAGCAGGTCGACCACTTTAAATATCTCGGAACTATTAAAGACCGAAAGGGGGGCATCAAAGAAGAGTTGGCCACTCGAAAAGCAGCGGCTGGGAGACTTTATCAGGCCATAAATCGAGGATTCCTCAGCAAGAAAGAGGTTGATAAGAAAACGAAGATGGCTGTATACCGCTCCACCTATGTCCCAGTCTTGACATATGGATGCGAGTCATGGGCAATGACTACAACCCACAAAAGCCAGATCCAAACCTCAGAAATGAGGTATCTGAGGAAGGTGGTTGAAGTAACAAGAAGAGACATGGTCCGCAACCAGACGATACGTCAAGGCCTAAAATCCCACCCGCTGCAGACCCAAATAGAACAGTCCCAACTAAGATGGTTTGGCCATGTCTGCAGAATGGGAGAAGATCGGCTACCACGACAAGCATGGGAAACAAAAAGCCAGGGATCCAGACCTCCAGGACGACCCAGAGTCCGCTGGGAGGACAACATTAGACAATCTTTGAAGGACCGAGGACTAGAATGGAACCAGGCCAGGAAGAAGACAGCTGACAGAATAGTCTGGTTCTCTCTCTTCCAAACCTCTACACCTCACGGTAGAAGGGGAACGACTAAGTAAGTAAGTATTTCGAATTCTGAACTGACATCATGTTGTCTGTTCTAAAGTGGGGAGATATGTGACGATATTCTCAATACAATAGCTAAATTAGATAATATTGTAGAGCATAAAGTCAAAAATAAGATAGAAAATAAATGTTGAGTCCAGCGTAGTATTCCCTACGCCCGCCCGCATGTCGATTTTGATAAACCTAATAGCCGAATGAAAGATACTGTCTTTTCGAAAAATTCGTCCTTGAGATTAAATGTAACACTTTTGCAAGGTCAAGTCGAATTGCCAAGACGAGAGTGAAAGAATAAAAGAGGGGAGGGATGGAAAGACAGAACGTAGAGAACGCCGTCTCGCGTGGATTTCACAAAAGCCAACTCGAGCAACATAGCCTTGGGCACGTTTCAAATTACGATACAAAACTAAAAAATGTTCGTCAATTGGTCATGTAAACATCCTTAGCTCTTATAAGGAATGACGTAATTCTAACGTTCTACGGAAGATTCTCGTATTTAGGTTGAAAATAGAAAAAGAATGGAACAGGTGGTAGTTTCTAGATTTGAAGACTAACATAGAAAAAATATGGAATTATGAACCATAATACATAGTGCCATAAAAATCATATATTCGGATGCCTTATGATGTCCTGAGCAATAATATGGTGTCAGTTACCTACTAGTACAAAAAATAACCAAAATAATGGCAATAATATTATGTATGATAAGACGGACTGAGGAGAAAAAAGATCACGCTTGCTTAATTTTTTCATAACATATTTTGAAAAAAAAACTTTGGGTAAATAGGACTAAAAGGTACCAAGATTTTGATTGGCAGTAGTTTAAAGGAAGGCGAGAGGGGATTGGTTAACCTAACACTAAAAATATACTTGTAGTAGTAAACGTAGTATTTTGGGAATTTTTTTTTAAAGTTCGATTTAAAATTCATAGCCGTCTGCTTCTATTGGCCAGCTTAATTGATATTGAGGAAAAAGTGTTAGGCTAGGACGCCATTTCTTTAAAAAATCTTGCCACGAGACGATGAGAGCAGAAGTGTAATTCTAAATACAAATATTATAAACTTCTGGACAGGGCAGTGATAACTTTGGCCAGATCTGCCAGTCATCGTTGTTTGTGTGTAATATTCATTGAAATTGTGGTAAGATTGAATTTATTAACCATTTTAATTAAAATAAAGTTTGAATGTGAGATACTAACATACGACTGTAAGTAAGTGAGTCGATGGCAGACTTAGGCAAAGCCTAGAGATTGATCCATCATATGATAGCCTATCAGAGAGGTGTAGAACTACAAAATTATATATGATTGTCATCAAGGAGCATAACACCTATCCTGTTGTATGGAAAAAGATTACTGTTGGAATTGCAGAGGCGTTGTAACCATTAGGGGAGAGGAATACTGGTATACATTGTCACTTCAAAATATAATGGTACAATAGGTTGTCATTAAGAGCTGACCCTATGCGTTTATTTGTACTGTACCTATAATTAACTGTGGAATATTATTGTATACTTATTATAAAGAAGGATGCATAACCTTCTTATTTCAGGGGTTTTGTGGCCCTGACAGTCACATAAAACCAGGCTCGTGGCAATTGATTGATTCCTGACTTTGTTGCATAATTCGGGCACGTACTGGAGGCCATTGTCTTTTATGAAGTGAACCAGATGGTCCATCGAGCCTAGGACAAGACTTACCAGGTTCTTCTTCGAAGTTAAGTGCCCGTTCGGCACCGAGAGTCTCAACCTCTATGAACCTCAGTTATTAGAAATTTAAACTGACATTATCAAATAAAAGAATTCCACCTGTGATACATGAAAATAAAATGAACGATAGGGAGTGATGATAATCAACAACCTACCATTTTACATATACCAATATTATCCTAGTTAGAAAACTACACCTACACAGTTTGATTGTATTAATACTTGTATTATGGACAGAAGATCCATTGTATAAATTGAATATTGTAAATAATTCCATTGATTTCACTTTTGATTGTCAATCCTGATTCAAACAAAATAGAGTCAGGATAATAAATTGAAAAAAATTATTAACGTTACACAAAATTCAACCACTGACTTACTTAAGATAGTCTTTTAAAGTGTAGTGTGTATGTGATTGTTGTAGTACTGTTGTGTTGTGTGGATAATAAAATACTTGTGTATATGTTTAGTTGGTTAATGCAACATTACACTACTTATACATAACCCTAGACACCAAACGTAGTCATCATCATCATACATTCTAGTCAAAGAATAAGTCTGAGTGAGATCATAAAGGTGGTAGCAGAAAGGTACCCTGTAACTTACCATAATATTTATTATATTCAGGGACCTTCACAGCTGACCTCATTCAGTACACTAAGAGAACATAACAACAACATTTCTTAACATCAAATCCACCACACCTTGCAAGAGTATTACAACACCCAGCACAGACGGAGCAGCACATCTGCCCAGTACATCTCCCCAGTGAATAATCGCACCACTGCATGAAGAATCGAAGCACCATAGGCCCATTGAAGAGTCGCACCAACGTAGGCCAGTTGAAGAGTTGCACCAACGCAGGACCAGAGAAGAATCATACCACCGTACATCCATTGAATATCTTATCAAGCCAGGGACCAGCCGTTTAAAGTTATATCAATTTTCCTGCATTAGTATCCTCGCTAATGATGCTCCATCACAACAGACAGGAACACTATTTCTACGCCAGTGTTATTATGCCAAAACAGTGACCGACCTACCACGATTGACATTCAGCCAGGGACTCAATCGTATCACCAGGCAGCACCTGAAACTGCTACAGGCCACATAAGCGAAGAGTAGACAAGAGCAAGCAAAAAAAAAAAATAAGAGACACTTTCTATTATTTATTGTAATATTATAATAAGTGTTTTCTTTCCATCTGTTTTTGCATTGTATTGTACTAGGTTAGGGTAGAGCAGAGATGTCAACTCAATGCGCAGACGCAACATGCCGGTCAGAGCCTGGGAGCACCTCGACAGCTGAAGGTGGCTCCCGTGAAGAAATCCTCACACCAGGAGAGAGCCCGAGCAATGCGCATGTGAAGGTGATTTACATAACAGTGCCGGAGGTAAGAAGATTTGGTGAAAAGGCAGGCCCCACTTGGCAAGAGTTTGTGAAGGAGGTAAAAGCTGCATGGAAGGTAGGGCCCTTAACTGTAGAAGATAGGTTAGACATTGTGTGGAATAATGTTACACCAGTGGTCTCTAGGGAATTACGGATACATGGCGGAGCCAAGGCCAGCCCTGAGAAGTTACTCGAAATAGGGGACGAAGCCTACAATGAACGACAACTAGTCAATGAGATGACTAGGGGTTTCTATGCCATGAGACAGGGGCCTAGCTTATCAGTAATGGAATTCTCTCAGATGTTGCATGAATTATTTCTGAGATTGAATGCAACGCGCGTAAAGAAAGAAAGGCTCCCGCAGACCAATCCATGCTCAGAGATCATTTTGTTGCCCAGCTTAGTAATGATCTGAGCAGGACATTTGTGAAGGAACATGTGCTAAAGAATCCTGATGTCTCATTTAGGGAAGTTAGGGACTATGCCCTTTTCTGGGAAGGCAAAAAGCATGATGCACCAGTGCAGGTAGCCAATGTAGAAGCCCACACTGAAAAGGACGAACTCGAAGCTGAAGTAGCTCGCATAAAGTCCCAGATAGCACAGCTATCACAGACCAGTTCGCCAGCACAAAAGGAGACGAGAAGAAGAAGGAAACAGTGCCAACCGCGTGAAAACCTAGAGCAGAACCAAGGTGTGGATCAATTGGAACCAACACTAGACCTTCCTGTAGGTGAGAGTCAGGCAGTTGATAGTGCATGCAGTGATTTAGAGGTTAGTAAAAACACAGATGCACCAACAAGGCGACAAGGATTTTGTAAATGGTATGATGTCGACAAAGGATGGGGATTCATTACACCGGATGATGGAGGTGTTGATGTTTTTGTACATCAGACAAACATTTTCAGAAGGGGATTCCGTAGTCTGGGGAGAAATGAGAGAGTAGAATTTGACAGCAAACCGTCTGTTCAGGGCATGGAAGCGGTCTTTGTATGAGGCATTGGCGGCCAGGAATGTAAGGGTAGCAAGAGGCGACCCATGGCACAGAGGAAGCCCAGAAAAATAAGATGCTACAATTGTGGAGACTTTTCAGACCACATGGCAGCCAAGTGCCCTCATGGCCCGCTTCCGAAGCGATGTTTTCATTGTAAGTCCCTAGAGCATTTGATATCGGTTTGTCCCTCAAAGAGCATCCTCTCTAAACGTACCGACATATCTAGGTTGTCTTCAGGGTGCAGGCCAAGAGATGGCCGTGACAACTGTTACCCTAAGGGCGCCAAGAGAAGCGGTCAAAGTTCAGAAGAGGAAACTCATCTTAAACAGATAGGAGGGAATATACGCCGACGCTCCAGAGAGGACACCAATCTAGATCAGATTGGGGGGAATGCACTTCGACATCGACTGAACACAAACGTAAAACACGTTAGAGGCAATCCCCCGCCAAGGCCGACAACTGCAGGCACTAACTCGCTGAACTTTCAATCAAGTAGCGACGCTGTACGAGAGGACAATTCTAACAGACCACGAGAAGCAAAAAGACATAAACTTAAAAATGACAATGGAGCAGAGTACGTTTGTGGGGACCACAAAAAAATTTAGGGGCGGAACATGTGACCGTGTGGCCAGAAAGGTGTAATGTTAGACTGAGTAATTAGTTGTCGATCTAGTCTACGGTGTGAATTTGTGCTCATGTTGACATTCTCACCTGGTAATGGGCGATTTTAACGAAACACACCTTCGCCAACCGTGAAGAAGACAGACGTGTGAAACGTGGGAGACAACCATCGGTTGTTAGACATCTTGGCGTGGTTTGACACCAGAGGGAAAACACCTTGTTGAGCACGAAACCGTGAGGTGTGACTCCAGGCAAGAAATATCGTGGGAATGTAACCACCTTTGGGCGGAACTTCAATTGTGGGCGTCTAGAAAGATAATCTTTACTAAAATGTGATCTCATGTCATCCAACTGAGCATAGGACTCCTGATTTGCTCCCTAGAGAGATGGATGGAGATTTCCCTGACATTTTGACGTAGCTATCATGTGGTGCATGGTTGGAGATGCAGATTTAAACTGAAACAGTAAGAGGCTTCAGTGAGAGAGCTGAGAAGTAGCAAGATCGTTCTTGTGCAAAATGCGCCCTCGTACGATAACCAACTGATTTTGCATAGTTGCGTCTGTGCTAAGAGAACTAACGACATAGAGGATGCTTGCATATAAGTACATTTTTATAATACTTTAGATTTAGTAATATTAGACCTTCAGGTTTAAAAGTTAAAGCTTTGTAGCGTTTGTCTATCTATAGCTTGATAGAAGCTGACTGGCGATTTATGTGTATTTAAGTGTAATTTCACGTATATCTCATCGCTATTTTCAACAGTGAGACTGTGTGTTAAATGTGTAAAGTACTAAGTGAATTTATAAGAGGAATTCTAGTGTCGCATTGCGCTGTATACAAGTGTGTATTTATTACCATTATTATTATTAGTTGTGTAGTGTTAAATAATGGTTATATTGCATTCTTGTGAGCCGTAAGTGTGGTTAATGTTACATTAGTGATTATTGTGAGAGAAAGATTAGCGTACCCTCTAGCTCCGTGAGTAGCCTATGCCTATTACATTTAGTACAGAGCTGTAAGAATAGAGTATATATCTCCTTTTTCTTTAGAGCAGCTAGACCTCTAAGATACTGATAAATTGATGTCATTTAGACCAGTGCGCTGTGTGGAATATTTCATCATAGATAGAAGTGATTAATTTAAGTTTTATCTCCCGTGATGATGGAGTTAGTATCTAATATGCGTATGAAGGCATTGTTGTTGATTGAGACATGTTTATTGTTGATTACACATACATACAGACTTGCATGAACACACACACACACACACACACACACACATGGTCATTTAAGTGCATGTGCTTGCATAATTTCACACATATGTATGTATTATTAAGTAGATGATGTTTGTCCATTTGTACGATGCTAGTTTATTTTGTTTCATTTTATTTCAGAGAGTCCAGCAGTCTGTGCTGGGTTATTAGATGGTGTTACCTAAATAGCTTGGTTTTATGGTGTTGCTTAGGAATTGTCTTCAAAGTAAACTTGCAGACAACATTGTTTCCGTATGATTCTTGTGCTACCTGATAGGGTTTCATTAACAAAAGTGGGACCCCTGTCATCAAGAGTTTTTCTGTGACTGCGGAACGTGTGTGAAAGTAGGCCAGAGAGAGTGACGACAACATTACACACAAATCCTTATTCTCCTTCACACATCGTCTTCGCACCGTCACACACACACACACACACACACACACATATATATATATATATATATATATATATATATATATATATATATGTATATGTATATGTATATATATATATATATATATATATATATATATATATATATATATATATATATATATATATATATATATATATATATATATATATATATATATATATATATACATTGTCGTGGTTGAGTTAAAGTGTAGGAGTATTTGTCGAGTTGGACAACAGTAGAGAAATCGACAAGGGATAGTGGACTGACAGAGTTATAGATTACACGTAGATAAGGTGTAAAATAGGAGGTGAACTTGAGACAACTTGGAAGAAGATTTAGTGAAGTGATCTCTCTCTCCAAGCCTCAACACACTTATACTGTCTAAGCACCGCCTGCTCTCACTCTTTTCTCTGGGTAATAAATAGAGAATATAGTAAAGAGCTAAGAATGTAAATTATGGATGGAAGGGTCGTGAACAGCGCATTAATAAATGTGTAAACTTTATTAAAGCAGAAAAGCATGAAAATAATGCATTTCGTCACAAACAACATAAAATTCATCAATAATCAAAAATATGCAAAATACACAAACAAACACACACACAGACCACCGATCATAAAACCTGTAGAACACAGAGAAATGAAATAAACTGAGTGTCAGCCTGTCCGCTTTTGTGGGACCAAAAGCTAGCTCCAGAAAGGTGTCTTACATGTAGATGTCCTTTAAGGGGATGAAATAAACCTACAAAACTTTCCTTGTCGGTGCTATCATTGGTGACCTCTAATTGCGCGAGGTGGGCTGGAAGACTCTATTTACCTCCGGTTTACTAAATGAATAAACTGAGTGTCAGTCTGTCCGCTTTCGTGGGACCAAAGGTTCTAGCTCCAAGAAGTGTCTTTACGTAAATATATACTCCATGGGTGATGGAATTAACCTGTAAATCCAATGTAGGCGCTAAACGTTGGTGCCCCTAATTGCGCTGGGGACTGGAACTCTGCCTATCTCTCCTGCTGACCAAATAAACAAACTGAGCGACAGCCTGTCCGCTTTCGTGGGACCAGAAGCTAGCTCCAGAAAAGTGTCTTACATGTAAATATCCGTCAAGGTGAATGAAGTGAAATACAAAACTTTCCTTGTAGGTGCTAAACGTTGGTGACCCCTAATTGCGTGAGGGGGCTGGAACTCTGTCTATCTTTGGCTGGCAGCTCCTAAGTGCGAGGTTCTACATAAACCCAGAAATACACCAGACGAAGTTACTTGACAAAACGGTCCCATGCGCTCTTATCCGGCGCTAGAATTGGCTTGCGTACTGGGTGTTAAATCCGGTTTGGGCTGGTTTGACTGTGATTGACTGAGTGCCCCGTTTAGGCCCACAAAGCTTGGTGATATAAATTCTGCTATAGACGCTGGGCTGATTGATATGCTGGAAGCCGCACTGCTCTGACTAGCGATCAATAGGCGAGTAGGAGACTACTACTGCAATGGATGATTTCAGATTTAGCGTTGGCTCGTTGCACACTGCGTGAGCTTAACTACCGTGAGAGGGAAATGACGTTGACAAAAGGGGTTTTGGTTCAGGAATGGGGTTGACGATTCGTTGCTAGATGTATTCAGAAACCCTCTAGATCGAAGAGTATATGACGTTCTTCGCCTGACTGGAGTCTGCTCTAGCAAGTCGGTATCCCTGAAACCCGAAAAATGACAAGAACATAGGCAAACACATTCTAGTTCTGCTGTGCTAACTCTGCCTTAGTCTCATATGGTCATCTACGGGCCAGGAAATCTTTACGAGTGTCTTTGACTTATTAAAATTCTCTAGTCTTATAGTTTACAAACAACGCTACCCGGGACATCTGGCTGGCCTATTTCTGCAGATGTTTCGGCGTAGAACGTAATCATTAGTAAGACAAAGGTTATTCTAGAGACTACATCAGAGACAACAGCCGCCAGAAATTTCCCCAGATAGACATAATATTATGATCACTAATGCGTTCTGAAGGCCAAACACAGAGACCACCCGCAGAAGTTACCTCCCACAGACAAGCCGTTTCTTTCACAGAAACCCTTTCGTTCGTTCAAACACTTTAAGCGTAACAGAAATGTTTCTCTGGTCAAACGAACCACAGGTGCGTTTAGGTAACATTACGTTATATGACCGTCTGCTGGTCCAGTGGGAATTTTTATTCTGAAAGCCAGAACGTAAACAAACCGCGGGTGGGGTTCCGTAGGTAGAAAATAAAAGAAAAGAAAAATACAAAATGACGAGGAAACCAGGACATTTAAAAAGTAATAACATATGGAACGGAATGGTAAAATAAATTAACAGTCACTGTGACACACACACACACACACACACACACACATATATATATATATATATATATATATATATATATATATATATATATATATATATATATGTGTGTGTGTGTGTGTCACAGTGACTGTTAATTTATTTTACCATTCCGTTCCATATGTTATTACTTTTTAAATGTCCTGGTTTCCTCGTCATTTTGTATTTTTCTTTTCTTTCATTTTCTACCTACGGAACCCCACCCGCGGTTTGTTTACGTTCTAGCTTTCAGAATAAAATTTCCCACTGGACCAGCAGACGGTCATATAACGTAATGTTACCTAAACGCACCTGTGGTTGTATATATATATATCTACAAGGGGATTGACATAAGTCTTGGGCCTGACCATGAAGGACATGTCACACAGAGCTGAAATTTTGTATAATGTTTATTCCTTTTAAATATAGCCACCGTCTGAATTGACACACTTCTGCCATTTTTGCTTGACCTTGAAAAGACCTTTGGAGTAGAACACCCTATTTTTCAAACTAAACCAGTCATCACATGCCAGTATAACCTCTTCATCACTGTCAAAATGATTTCCTTTTAGCTGTTTTTTAAGATTTGGGAATAGAAAAAAGTCTGATGGAGCCAAATCTGGAGAATATAGTGGGTGTGGAAGAATTTCAATATTCAAATCGTTGGCTGTTAGCTGCACAAGCCGTGCTTTGTGAGAGGGCGCGTTGTCTTGAAGCAAAGGAAGATTTTGAGTGCGCGTTATCCCTCGTTTCCTGGTCACAACCTTTCTTAGTTTTGTGAGAAGATCTGCATAGTACTGTTCATTAACTGTGTTGCCACGAGGCAGATAATCATTCAACAGGACACCTTTGGCGTCCCAAAAAACAGTCAGCATCACTTTTCCTGCAGATTTCTGCGCCCTCGGCTTGACAGGTGTTGGGGAGCCCGTGGTTTTCCATTGCATGCTGGCGATTTTGGATTCGGGGTCATAATGGTGTACCCAAGTCTCATCTGCTGTCACCATGGTCTCCAAAAAATTTTTCGACTGACACTTTTTGAGCAACTGTTGACAGCAATTTACCCTCGTTTGCTTCTGTTCACGTGTCAACAGTCACGGAACCCAGCGTGCACCCACTTTTCTCATGTTCAGTCTGTTGTGTAAAATTCTATAAACTGTTCTTTCATTTAGTTTTACTCTACTAGCTATCTCCACAATTGTCATTTTTCGATCCTGGTCAATGATTTTCTTCACTCTTGTTGCATTTTCATCGTTGCACTCTGAGGCTGGTCTACCAGATCTTGGCAGATCAGCAACATTTGAGCGGCTGCACTTAAACTGTTGACACCAGTTTTTTACCGAAGTATATGAAGGACAAGAATCACGAAACACTGGTTCCATCTCCCTGTGTATTTCTGTAGGTGTTTTTCCTGAAACATCAGAAATTTTATCACAGCTCTGGCCTCCTTCTTTTCCATTGTTTTGTCAAATCTTTGGAGCAGCAGATCCGGTCAATCGGGTACATTGCGCCGTGCAACCTACGGGAAAACCCATTGAAGAAACAAACAAGGACCTGTACCTTGAAGAAGGTAATAAGCAGCTCACCAACAGCTCCTTCTACCAGCGCCGTGACAATGATGCGACAGTCCTCAACAATCGTCTGGTCCATGACACCATCAAAAGTCTTATCGCTCAAAAGTCCTTACCTTCTAGCGCTTCTCATCTCCGTATTGACAATAGTTGTCTGGGTAAGCCTGTGATTTATATGCTTCCCAAAATTCACAAACCCTCTAACCCTGGGAGACCCATTGTCTCTGCCTGTGCCTGCCCTACTGAACATATATCAGACTTCCTCGATGGCATCTTCCAGCCTATTGTAGAGCAGCTTTCTTCCTTCTTAAAGGACACCAATAATGCTCTTACTACTTTTTCCTCTATCCAGCTTTCCCCAGACTGTACCTACCGTTTATTTCTGTTAGATGTTTGCTCGCTTTACACTTCCATTCCTCACTCTGATGGTCTCCGTGCCCTCCGGTTTTTCCTGGACCAGCACCCCTCTATTGCTACAGTAACTCTCCTGCGCCTTGCAGAACTTGTCCTTCGACTCAATTCCTTTGAGTTCAATGGATAGTTCTTTGACCACATTAGTGGAGTTGCCATGGGCACCAAGATGGGTCCCAGTTATGCCTTCCTCTTCATGGGCTACCTGGAGTATCAGGTGTGGCAGCAGTATCCTGGACCTTTTCCATTGATGTATCTTAGATACATCGATGATGGCATAGGTCTCACTGATATGCCAGAGGTTGACCTATCTAGGTTCATTAACTTCATTAACAACTTCCACCCTGCGATCCAATTCACCTCTCACATCTCCACTGTCTCTGTTAATTTCCTCGACATCGTTGTCACCATCCCCCCCCCCCCCCCCCCCACCTCACCACTTCGGTGTACTACAAACCCACCGATGCACACAGTTACCTCATTTATACTTCCTCTCATCCTCCGGCTTGTCGTGACTCCTTGCCTTTCTCACAACTTCTCCGTCTCCGTCGGTTATGCCAAGATGATGACAACTTTCTATGCCGAGCACAAGAAATGTTGGACTTCTTTCGTAACAGACAGTATCCAGAGGATGTTCTTACCTCTGCCTTAGAGCGTGTTCTCCCTATCTCACGTCTAGAGGCCCTCAAACCCCGCCATAACACCTCCTCAAGTTAATAATGACCTATCACCCTCACAACACTGCTGTCAAAAGGATCCTGTATCGTCACCTTCCTCTCCTCTAAGCTGACCCAAAGGCGCGGGAAGTGTTTAGTGAGCCACCCTTGCTGGCATATAGACGGGATAAAAATTTGAGGGACCTCCTAGTCCACAGCCGTTTGAAAACCGTCAACGATGGCCACTTTGGGACCAAGCCATGTAACCGAACACGATGTAAGACATGTCAGTATGTTATCGAAACACGTTCAGTCTCGTTCCCTAACGCCAAGTTCACCATCACACATGGCTTCACATGTGAGTCACGCAACGTCATCTATGCTATTATGTGCAAACGTTGCACCATTACTTACATCGGCCAAACGGGCACACGACTGGACGACCGATTCTGCAGACACCTCTACGACATCTCTCAATTTAAATCCACACCTGTGGCCATCCACTTCAATGGCCCGGACCACCACGGTGCCACTGACATCCAGGTGACAGCTATCAGATCCTGTTCCTCGGACGCCAACAGTCGGTTTCGCCAGGAACAACGCCTCATCCATCTCATGGGTTGCCTTAAACCACACGGCTTGAATACCCAACATTCTTTTGTCTGAGACGCCTTTCTCTATCTAGTCCCTATTGTATTATGACTGTCTACTTTGATGTGATCACCCATTTTTTTTTTTTTTTTTTTTTATAATTTGTTTTATTTTTAAACATTATATATATATATATATATATATATATATATATATATATATATATATATATATATATATATATATATATATATATATATATATATATATATATATATATATATATATATATATATTTTTTTTTTTTTCTTTTTATAAATTTTTTTTTTTAAATTTTATTTATTTTTTATTATTTTTTATTTATATCTATTTATTTTATTTTTTTATATTTTTTATTTTTATTTATTTTTATTTTTTTTTCTAAATCGCTTTTCCCTCACTTTATATATATATATTATTATTATTTATTTATTTATTTATTTATTTTTTTATTTTTTTTTTCCTCACTCTTTTCCAGTCCTTATTTTCATTATTTCTTATTTTTTGTTTTTAAAGTACTTTCGACTTCCGTTTTCCGGTTTAGTGTCAGCCATCTTGCTTCTGTGACTGGACATGTGACTGGACACAAGGGAGTTATTTTTCTTTTATTTTTATAGTTTCATGTTCTCTACTTAATTCTCATTTTCTTTCTTTCCCTCCTGTCTTGTTTGTCTGTCCCTGACGAAGGCCTTGTGGCCGCAACGTAGGTTTTTCCTGTCCTTTCTCCTTGTAAGACGCATTACTATTCCCCCCCCCCCCCCCCCGCCCCCCCATTCTATTGAAGAAACAAACGCGTACTTTACACATTCAGTGCAAATATGATGAACTTTAAATGTGCCAAGTTTCATCTTCCTCCTGTGACTCCTTCATGGTCAGGCCCAAGACTTATGTCAATCCTCTTGTATATATATATATATATGCATACTTATGTACAAAACGGAAAGAAACCTCTCTGCAGAAACATAAATCTATGCCATAGATTCTTAAAAACGTAATTCTTTAATCTAAACAGACTTCAGATTACAATCTTGGAAGGTGAAGGGGGAGGGGTAAGTTCCTCAGATTTCACATCAGAGACCTTCCTCTGCGGTTTTTTATGTCACAGAATATTTCTAAATATGGTACATGCGTATTTAATCACTCTTCCCAGCATTACGCTAATGGGCCAGGACATCAACTGTGGCAGGTATTGCAAATTTTCTGAGATTAGCCTTTCTTGGCAACACAAATAAGTAATACATGAAAACAGATTATGCCCCACACATTGCAACGTGGCATGTGGTTTTGTTGGAAATAACAGATTGAGCTAGCGGTGGAGGGAAGGATTCGCACTTTTGTATTTTTATTTGTTAACGTGTCAGTCCAGTAGAACCATGTTTTGTTCTGGAATTTTCCCGGATAAGGGGGGGTAGAGAGAGGCTGAAAAACACAAAGGGAAGAGAATTGGAGACATAAAGGAAAGGAAAAAAGAAGGCATGAAAAGATGGCACATGATAGTGCGGCCTGGAATAAACTTTTTGAGTAACTGTGCTCCTCAGTGAGCTGGAGAGTACTGAATGGATGAACGAATGAATGAATGAACGAACGAATGAATGAATGAACGAACGAATGAATGTACGAACAAACGAATGAATGAATTAATTAATGAACGAAGGAACGAACAAACGTACGAACGAATTAATGAACGAACGAACGAACGTACAAACGAATGAATGAATGAATGAGTAAGTTAATGAATGAAAGAGCGATGGAATGAACGAATAAATAAATGAATGAATGAGTAATCATATTTACTCACCGATATTTATTTCTTCTTAGTCATCTTCTGCCAAACACTTTCTATTGTCTCTTAAAATCTTGACATATTTTTGTTCTTGATGTAACTGTAAACGTCATCTAATTTTAGATGCAACCAAGCGCCATCTGCGTGCCTACGTTTTCTATCTCTGACCTATATGTGCCAACCTATATGCTATGTTCTGTCTCTTGCCTCTGTGTGCCATCTGATATGCCATATCCTGCCTTGCCTGTTACCAATATGTATCATCTGATACGCTACGCCGTGTCTGTTTCTTACTTCTCTAAACCGTCTGTGACGGTATTGTCTCCTCTGTATAAATCGCGTTGAAACCTCAAAGGCCGCAACAGGAAGAGACGTAGGTGCGATATTCTTCATGAGCCCCTGTATTTCTACAGTTTCACCAGTGTACCGGTGGGTCTTCACCAAAGCTGGCGAGATTAGAGCTTTGAAATCAAGCCCTGTGTCATAAAGGTAGTGTAGGTATACTGTTTGGTTACCAATAGTTACGTGCTCTTTGGTGGGGGGGATAACTGGGATTTTGCTCACCTGTCAGTAAAGTCATGATTCCCTATCGCCCTCGTTAACAGGCATGCAACGTAATAAGGGCCAGTTTTTGGTCTTTTATAGTCCGACGTAAATCGTGTGTCATTTTTATACGATTTTGCACCATCGCCTTCCAGTTCCTGGTGCTTGATTACTCTGTTTCTGTCTGATGTTATCCTGTGCCTGATGTGCAGATTTGTGTGTTATAGCTTGCGTAGCGAGAGCGCCCGCGAAGTGGCGATCCGTTGGTTGGGACGATTATCCTGTCCGCGCTTCCTGGTAAGTGAAACTAAGAAGGGCTGTGTCGTGAGAAATTCTAATCCACATATATAAATTATCAGGTAAATATAAAGCCTAACAAATAAATTTAATAAAAGGAAAGAAGAATGGTAAAGAACAGTGCTGTCACAATGATTGTACTCGAAATCCCCCTTGTTTTCTACTTCGTCTGCAAATTGTAACGTTTCACGTTGATAGTAAAAGCCGACTGCTGCAATACCCGCCTTCTACGCTAAAACATGTACTGCATTTCTAAGAAAAACCTTGAAATACGCAAGTTGACCTAGAATTAAAATTCCATTCATGTCTTTTTCTACACTATGTTACCAAAAACAAAAGACAGATGGACTAAAGATAGAAAGAAGGGAGAGGCAGAAAGCAGACGCAGGCAATACTACCACAGTCGCGCGATACACAATTACTACCATCACGCGTGTAAGGCCACCAGCAATACTTTTTTTCCAGATAGACCGTGATAAAAAACACTACCCATCCGAGAGTTAGGTTTTAAAATCCTGAAAAACGCTTATTGGGAAATATGACATTATACTGGTTTACGTTTGAAAACATTACAGTACCCAGACAGCACATCTTCGAAGTAAACAGGAGGTAGAAGAAATTGCATATTTTGAACGCAGCCACTTAGCTCTTTTAAATTTGTATATTTGTGTTCCTTAGGTCTTGCTGACAAAGAATATGTTAAACGTTACGCAAATAGTCTAGGAATTACCAAATTATAGCCAAAATAAAATCGTGAGGGTGTCAGACAACACTAGAATCAGAATCGCTCAGTGGCAGAATTTCACCCCACCATTGTACGGGAAATGAGTCTCCATGTTAACTCCTATTTGATTGGAGCGCAACAAATGTAAAGCTAAACACGATTAGTCGGGCTATAAATACTATCTTTCGTTGTCAGGGGAAACGGGAGTAGAAGTACTTTTTTTCAAACGATTGGGTAAACATGGCATGATTGGTTAGAGCTGCGAATATACTCAATTCAGAGCGTCTGTTCCGTGCCACATCTTGTAATAAACTTACTACAGAATCAGTGCGTTGAGCACCAGTGTATATTTTTCCTAAAAATAAAAGCCTGGGACATCGGCAGATCGGAATTTGTGCCTATTCATTGCCAGTCAACGAAACTGTTTATTATTTCCATGAATTGTAGTAGGTTTGAAATATTTGACATCTTTTTAAATGAAAATTGAATGTAAATTGAAAAATTATGTCTGTATATATGTGTGGTTCAGTAGCGAACATGAAGTAAAGCCTATAGTGCTCCAGCCTGAACAGAAGGTGTCGGAGGAAAGTGAAACTACATGGAATTGCCAAACAGTACACTGACACCTAACTTATTAACTAGAAAGAAATCATGCTGGAATTGCAGAGGCGTAGTGACAATTAAGGAGGAATATACTGGTGTAAAGTAATTCAGATGAAGCTGACAGTTGGCCTAACGCTCTGAACTCAGGTTTGTTTTGTATTGTGTTCAGTGTAGAAATAGAGTATAAATTGGTTCTGAAGTAGGAGGTACAACCTTCTTGTTTCAGGGACTGTGGTCTTAAAGTTATTGAACAGCACTTGGTCAGAGTTTTGCTGAATCCAGAGTCGGACAGCATACTCCTTGGTCCATATAGCTAACAGTGAGGTGTCTCCAGAGCACAGGGGAGCAATCGAGCAGAGGAGTCTTTTCCTGCCGCCATCACGAAAGATAAGCTGATGTGGCCAGCTGAGCTCAACATTATGTACCCCAGCTTAAACTGACATTGTAAAATAAAATTAAGAGGGGAAATTAATTGTTTTATGCCAGGAACTGAGAACATCTCCAATACTAGTTCCAACAGAAACAAACTATTGAAGTCATGATGACAAATACCAACAGAGCTTGAGAAAACAAAACAAAACCAGTATTCCTCATATTACTACTACACAACTGACACACATAGGATAATATTAATAAAATATGTCACTACAAGATTCATATTGATAAATTCTGTACATATAACTTGTAATTAAAATTGATTGTGATTCCTGGTTCACTTTGTATTTGAATCAGGACACATATACATTAATGACAGCACTGAATACATATTGATATTTGAAAAGTTGTCAGTGACTCATTTAAGATATTCTCATAGAGTGTTATATGTATGTGAGTGTCACAGTGTTGTCAAGTGTGGTGGAATAAATTAAATTGTTTATCTGTCTGTTGTTGTTGTGACTTACACTTCATCATATACATACCCTAGACATTCAACGTAGTCATCACTATATTCCAGAATAATTCTGACTGAGGCAATATGTGGTAGCAAGTAAGGTCATCTATAATACACTACCCTTATTAGATATAGATACCTTCACAGCTGATCTCAGTCAGTACACTAAGTCCCCTATAAATATTTATAACATCCCACTTTACCACATATATTGGGGTCTCGCTCTTGGGATTTTGAATCTTTCCCTATTAAAAATATTGGGGGTAATTCACTTCAGGGAATAATAAGAATTAAAAGGTATCCTTGGGTGAAAATAAATAAGGTTGAGCTCACAGTGCCTGTGTTGTCCTGAGTTAATTAGTCATAGATAAAATTGTTTAGTTAAATATTTTAGACATTTATCTGTTAGACAATGGCCGACCTGGCAAAATTTCGATCTGCTGCTGTACAGACTGCGAAAGAGTTAGGAATGGACGGGCAAATTATGATTTCTTATGTCACTGCTGAATGTGACAAATATATTGAACGGGAAGAAAGAAGATTAGAAAAAGAGGCCGAAAGAAAGTTAGAGGCTGAAAAAGAGATTAAGAGGTTGCAGATTGAGGCTGACAAAGAGGCTAAAGCATTGGAAGCCGAGGAAAGAAGACAGGCTGCAGAAAGAGAAGAGAAGAAATTAGCTGCAGAAAGAGAAGAGAAGAAATTAGCTGCAGAAGAAAGAAGATTGACTGCAGAGAGGGAAGCAGAAAAGGAAGAGAAGAGATTACAAAGGGAACATGAGTTACGACTAAGGGAGTTTGAGTTTCAAGGCCATGCTCCTGAAAATGGTGCCAGTCCCTTTGCCTCTGATGCCACTGCTAGCCGAGGAGCCTCAGCTATGAATTTTCATTTAGATCATTTTGTTGAGAAAGACGATGATATTGAGAGCTATCTAAATAGATATGAACTATTAGCTACCACATATGGGTTAGAGAGAGAAAGGTGGAGTTTAAAGTTATCTCGGGGACTTCGTGGGGCAGCTTATGAAGTTTTTGCCAAAATGAGCAGAAGTGATCAGGAAAATTATGACATGCTAAAGCAGGCTCTTTTGTTAAGATATGAGAAGAACGCAGAATTTTATAGGAAAAAATTTAGGAATGCTAAACTACTGTCAGGTGAAACCTATCCCCAGTTCTCTGCACGAATAGAGACATACTTGGAAAAATGGACTTCTCTGAGTAAAACCCAAGATCTTAAGGAAATGGTCCTTATAGAGCAATTAAGAGAGTCCATGGCTCCAGACCTGAGAAAGTTTCTCATGGAACAAGGTGCAGAGAGGCTGGGTGAGTTGCTAAACGTTGCTGAAAGGTATCAAGCAGCTCAAGCAGAGGTAACAGGTAATAAAAAGAAACAGGTGGATAATTTTAGGGCACCACAGAACTTTAATAAATTTGATCCTAGGGATCAAAACAAAGGTAAGCACCAATTTGATAGGCCACGGTATGACAATAAAAATAAAACCCCACAATTCGATGAAAGGAAATATGATGAAAGAAAATCTTTCAACCAAGGAAAAAGGTGGTGTAAAAATTGTAAGATGAACAATCATGACACTGACCATTGTAGAAGGAAACCTCCTCATTGTGCTGCTATGACATCGGGGAGAAAGGAAAAAAGGTCAAACCTGCAGAACTACAGGAACCATACCATCCCCCAGTGTGTGAAGATGTCATCTGTAATGGTGTCACTATAAGGTGTTTATATGATACCGGTTTAGATTACGATTCCGTTGTGAGTTCTCACCTGGTGCAGGCCGATCAATACACCACAGAAACAGTGGATATTCAAACTGCAACCAAGGATGTAGCTACCATGACACTTCCCGTCGCCCGGATAAAAGTGAAAACGCGATATGTGGAAGGAATCATAAAAGCAGCAGTGATAAATGAGCCAATATACCCTCTGATATTGGGGTGTAGATATGTCTTCTTGGGGAATCCCAAGAGACCTGTGATATTGGCAACAGTGCAGACCAGATCACAGTCTAAAAAGGAGGAGGATAATCCAATAAATACTCATCCAGATGAGATGAGGAAGGCACAGGCTGAGGACAAAACACTCAAGCCGTGTTTCAAGAAGTTGCCAAAATCTCATACACCTCCAGGCAAGGGAGAGTTTTATATGAAGAACAAGCTGATATATAGGAAGGCTGGATCTGAATCCAATGGTCACGGACAGCTGGTCCTTCCCACTTCATATAGGACTAAAGTGTTGGAACTAGGGCATGCGATTCCCTTCAGTTGTCATATGGGGATCAGCGCAACCGGACAGCGTATAGCTTGTCACTATTTCTGGCCAGGAATAACTGAAGATATCAAACGATATGTAAAATCCTGTCCAGAGTGCCAACGAGTAGCACCTAAACATTGGACTGCACCAGCAACTCTGGGGGAAATGCCCATAGTGGGAACACCCTTTGAGAGAGTTGCCGTGGATCTTGTGGGACCTCTCACCCGAACCAAGAGAAGGAACAGCTACATTCTGACTCTGGTGGACACTTGTTCTATGTGGGGAGAGGCAGTAGCCCTGTCATCGATTGATTCTAAACATGTGGCAGAGGCATTGCTCACAATTTTCACAAGGTTAGGCTTTCCCAATCAAATCTTGACTGATAATGGCTCTCAGTTCAAGGGGAAACTAACTGAAGAAGTTTTCAGGATCTTCCAGGCCAAACACTTCCATTGTAGTGTGTACCATCCCCAAGGGAACGGCCAAGTGGAAAGATTTAATGGCACGTTGATGTCGATCCTGAGAAAGTTGGCACACGAAAAACCAGATACATGGGACCAGTACCTGCCCGCCGCCCTCTTTGCTTATCGGGAGGTACCCCATAGTTCAACCGGCATGGCCCCGGCAACATTATTGTTTGGAAGGCCAATAAAAGGTCCACTCGAAGCTCTGTTAAGAACGTGGGCTGACGAAAAGGCAGAGGAAAATATTACATCCTCATACCAATATGTGAATGAGCTGACCACACGTTTAAAAACTGGCTGGAAACTTGCCAATGAAAATTTGAAACAAGCCAGGAAGAAACATGCTGCCTATTATAACAGGAAGGCGAAAGACAGAAATTTGGCTGTGGGAGAGAAGGTACTGCTTCTTCTGCCTGGCAGTCAGAATAAGTTACAAATTGGATGGCAAGGGCCATATACAGTTCTAGAGAAGGTGTCTAGAACCAATTATAAGATAGATAAGAAGGGGAAAGAAAAAATCTATTATGTGAATCTCCTGAAGAAATATATGGAAAGAGAACATCAGGAAGAGACACACTTGTTGACCTTGTCCATTGCCATGGAGATGAAAAAGGAACCACTTTCATCATTTGAATATCCATTACACCCCTGTGAGACAGCGGCACAGGTGAAAATCAGTACACATTTAACGAAAACTCAGAAAGAGAGAGTGCAACAGGTTCTAAATAATCATGCAGAGGTGTTAACAGACCGACCAGGGCATACAAACCTATTGGAATATGATATGAAACTGATAGACCCCACACCTATCTGTATGAAACCATATTCGATTCCGTTTGCTAAGGAGAAAGCTTTGAAGGAAGAGATAGACTATTTGTTGAAGGAAGGAATTATTTCACACAGTGAATCTTCGTATAGTTCCGGTGTTGTACTCTTGAGGAAGCCCTCTGGAGAACATAGACTCTGTATAGATTACAGGAGACTGAATGCTATTACAGAAGGACAGGTGGATCCATTACCGGATACAAATCAGTTGTTTGCCAGGCTAAATAAAGCTAAATATTTCTCAAAAGTGGATCTGAGTAAAGGATACTATCAGATTCCAGTAAAGCCTGAGGTTAGACCATACCTAGCTTTTAGTACCTCAGAAGGACACTTTGAGTTTAATAGATTGCCATTTGGATTGAAGAATGCTCCTAGTGTCTTCTCTAGAATGATGAGAAAATTATTGGACCCTCTGAATAACCCATGCATCACAAATTTTATGGATGATATCCTTATAGCAACAGAAACATTTGAGGAACATATTGACTCTCTGAACATGCTGTTTAATCGACTTAGGGAAGCGAATTTAACAGCCCGTCCAACCAAATGTTGCGTTGGATGTAAAGAATTGGAATTCTTGGGACACACAGTTTATCAGGGAAACATGACCCCTGACCCAAAGAACTTAGAGAAACTAAAGAAAGCCCCGAGACCACAAACCAAGAAGGACGGGAGATCCTTTGTCTCATTATGTGGTTTCTACCAGAAGTATATCAAAAACTTTAATTCCATATGTGCACCGTTAACTGATTTGACACGTAAAGGAAACCCAGATCGAATTACATGGACACCACAATGTGAAATGGCTTACCAAGAATTGAAGGAAAAGCTCACAAGTAAACCTATTTTGAAATTACCTGACTTAAGTCAAGAATTCATTGTAAGAACGGATGCCAGTAATATTGGGTTAGGTGCCACTCTGCTACAGAGATCAGATGCATTGGATGGGGAATTAAGCCCAGTGGCATATGCTAGCAGAAAGTTGAATAAAGCTGAAACCAACTACTCAACTAGCGAAAAAGAATGTCTTGCAGTAATATGGGCGATAAAGAAATTCAATATTTATCTGTATGGGAAGGCATTTAAGTTGCAAACGGATCACAAACCTTTGGCGTTTCTAGCACAGGCTAGACATGAAAATTCTAGATTACTCCGTTGGTCTTTATTGATCCCGCCATATGAGTTTTGCATAGAGTATATAAGTGGAAAAACAAATCTGGGAGCGGATTTTTTAAGCCGCCATCCGTGTGATGAGAATCACTGTAAACCCCAGGAATAATAATAAATTTCTCTATGTGTATATAGAATTATAGACTGACATATAACGTCTGTTTTAAGTGGGGAGGATTTGTCGTGAGAAATTCTAATCCACATATATAAATTATCAGGTAAATATAAAGCCTAACAAATAAATTTAATAAAAGGAAAGAAGAATGGTAAAGAACAGTGCTGTCACAATGGTTGTACTCGAAATCCCCCTTGTTTTCTACTTCGTCTGCAAATTGTAACGTTTCACGTTGATAGTAAAAGCCGACTGCTGCAATACCCGCCTTCTACGCTAAAACATATACTGCATTTCTAAGAAAAACCTTGAAATACGCAAGTTGACCTAGAATTAAAATTCCATTCATGTCTTTTTCTACACTATGTTACCAAAAACAAAAGACAGATGGACTAAAGATAGAAAGAAGGGAGAGGCAGACAGCAGACGCAGGCAATACTACCACAGTCGCGCGATACACAATTACTACCATCACGCGTGTAAGGCCACCAGCAATACTTTTTTTTCCAGATAGACCGTGATAAAAAACACTACCCATCCGAGAGTTAGGTTTTAAAATCCTGAAAAACGCTTATTGGGAAATATGACATTATACTGGTTTACGTTTGAAAACATTACAGTACCCAGACAGCACATCTTCGAAGTAAACAGGAGGTAGAAGAAATTGCATATTTTGAACGCAGCCACTTAGCTCTTTTAAATTTGTATATTTGGGTTCCTTAGGTCTTGCTGACAAAGAATATGTTAAACGTTACGCAAATAGTCTAGGAATTACCAAATTATAGCCAAAATAAAATCGCGAGGGTGTCAGACAACACTAGAATCAGAATCGCTCAGTGGCAGAATTTCACCCCACCATTGTACGGGAAATGAGTCTCCATGTTAACTCCTATTTGATTGGAGCGCAACAAATGTAAAGCTAAACACGATTAGTCGGGCTATAAATACTATCTTTCGTTGTCAGGGGAAACGGGAGTAGAAGTACTTTTTTTCAAACGATTGGGTAAACATGGCATGATTGGTTAGAGCTGCG